>VZRX01008789.1:203395-227429 GCA_013398075.1 Notiomystis cincta | reverse complement strand
ACTGCCACCACGCCAACAAGAGCCGGGCTTCCTCCCGTCCGTGGGGCGAGCCCACGTGGGATGTCCCCGGGCTGCAGGGGCCCGTGTGCTCCCCACAGTCGGCAGCAGCGGCCCCGCACGGGGCCTCCTCGCTGCCCTCTCCTGCCCAGGACAGCGCGTTATTAATTAGCGCACTCACCAGCCTGGACGCCACATAATTAGCCCATTGAGACAGCAGCACATCCTCCCCTCCACACATCCCACTCGAATGCTCTTACCTGTCCATGCCAGGCTCATCCCTGGCTTTTTTCTGCCCACGCGGTCCCGTGCTCCAGAGCCCGAGTCCCAGGTGGCTCCAGCTCCTGCCTTGCCTCCCGCCTGCCCCCAGCACGCGGGCTGGGGGGTGGCAGGTCCAAACAAAGGCACTACATTACCTCTGCCTCGCGGGGGCTGAACTTCAGCTGGGAAACAGACCCCAGCTGGAAGCGCTTGCTTTTGGAGCGGTTTTGGAGCCTTCCATCTTGCAGCGGGGTCTCTCCCTCCCTCCTGGCAAGAGGTGGGAAAGGGGACCTGGCTCCTGCGGTTTCATGCTCGTCCCGGCAGGCCCCCCGGTCCCGGAGTCCGTCAGGGCTGGCACAGGCTCGGTTTGGCTCTCTCCTGCGTCTAAACAGGCTCCTGGCTCTTCTGCTTGCAGAAGAAAACCTCTTACAACCTTTTAAAGCCCCAGAGAAGCAGAAGGCGCGCTGGAAAACGGGCGATCCTAGGACTTGTTATTTTTTACAATCTCATCATTTGGGGCCTGACTCACGCCTTTTGTATGTTTGGGATGGGCAGCCAAGGGGGAAAGTAAGTTTGCTCAGCACAAGCATAGCGGCCAGGCAGGAGGGACAGACATCTGTGCAGTGACAAGGCGACAGAGGGGGCCGTCATCCTGCCTCCAGCTCCTCTCCGTCCTCGGCGGCGCTCACGGCTGCTCTCGGACCCAGCACGGCAGGGGGGCTGCCCACCCCAGCCCCCCGGCTCCCCAGGATGGCACAGGAGGCAGCCCCAGTCCTGCTGGTTGTCCTTGCCAGGCTGGTGTCATCCACGTGGCATGAAGGTGAGTGCCGGGGCGTGCGGGCACAGCGGGGCTCCTGAGGATGGCAGCCTGTGCAGTTCTGCTCCTGCAGAGGGCTCGTGGTGGGAAGGGAGGGAGGGTACCCGGGTACAGCGAAGCCGGGAGAGCATCAGTGCCGGAGGGTACGAGATGCCTGTGGAGTGAGCTGTAGGGTACAGGGAGGAATGGAGGGGATGCTGGCAGGCATCCAGGGAGGAGCAGAAAACCAGCCTCTCTTCCTCACCCTCGCCTGCGGGAGCGCAGTTTCCCGCTGACTCCCTGCTCCCGCGGCGGCCATCGGCCGGCAGATGTTTGCTGGACGGAGCACAGAGTCCCAGCCCCGCCGTGGCTGGAAGGCCAGGTCACAGGCCTTGTTTGGGGTGGTTTCCCCCTTCCCTGCTTCCATTCCCTCCCCTGGCCATGCTGCCAGTGCGCCTGACTGGGGATGCTCCTGCCCAGTGCAGCCGAGGTTGCGGTGGCCCCAGGTGAGAAGGAAAAGGCAGCACTTGCAATTGACAGAAATATCACCATTAAATGGCATATCTGCCTGCGGGGACACAGTGCGCTCTGTCCCTAGGGCCCCAGAGGGAGTCTTGGCAGCCCCCCCGGGAAACAGCTTTGTTCACCAGGTCACGGACACGTCCCCTGGCCGCCCCCATGGGTACTGTCCCTGCTCCTCTGCTCCCCGAGGCATCCAAGGCAGCGTGAAAAGGGCGGCGGGATAAACGCGTTGTGAAAACGAACCTGCAACTTGTGAGAAGCGGTGGAGAGCCTCTCCATAGTAAAGTTCATTTGGAAAGATTCGTAATGGAGTTTCCTCGCCATGACGGCGGGGCTTCTGCTCGGATTGGCCCCGGCGGATATCCCCTTCCCAAAGCCCAGAGCAGAGACAAGGGGAGACTGGGTATAGCCACGGCGGGGCTGCCGCTTTGCCTGGGGTCCCTTCCCGGGCCGAGCACCCCCGCCATGCCGGAGGGGAGCGCGATGGGGTGGGCTGGCGGCGAGGAGGGGGCAGCGCTGGCGGGGGCCAGCGGAAGCGCGGCGGAAACGTGAGCTCAGTGCTGGGGAATGCCGCGGCCGGCCGAGGCGCCGAGGGGCCACGGGGGAGGACGCCGGCCCCCTCCCCCTGCACGGCTCCCCCCCACTGGCGAGTACCTTGCCTATGAAGGCAAGGGGGCAGAGGGCAGAGGGCAGCCCGCAAGGATGGCGCAGGGCTGTCCTCAACCCATCCTCGGGGCCCCTCTGCGCAGCACGGGTGGCAAGGGGCCAGCATCTCCGGCCAAGCCCCTTCAGCAGCTTCATCCTTCCCTGGAGCACGGGCAAGGGACTGCATCCCCACCAGCCCCCGGCCGGGCAGCGTGCCCATCCTCCCTTGCCTTGGTGAGGGGATGGGCAGGAAAGGGCAGTTTTCTTCCTTCCCTTGGGATGCCCCGTGGCAGTGACGGTGCCATGGGAGCGAGTGGAAGGACTTCCCGGCAGAACGAAGCTGGGGGGCAGTGCCAGCCCACTCCGCGCCAGCACCCGTTTCCTGCCACAACCACAGCTGCTCCTGCCGCTGTTTAGTCTGTGGCTGGCGCCAGCACTCACCGTGTCACTGGGGACTGGGCTCGCGGTCTGCCCGCCTTAACCCTTGAGAGCAGCCCCAAAGACAGGCTCTGCCCAGGGCTGGGGTTCTTGTTGGGAGTTGCAGGACGTTTTGCAGCCATGAGCTACGCTGCAGCCCGCTCGTCTCTTCATTCCTCCCCAGGGTCTGGCTACTACCTGGAGAGTCACACCAACGAGGTGTACGCAGAAGAAACCCTCCCTGAGCCTGCCCTGGACTACCGTCGAGGTAACACCACCCAACCCATCCTGCGGCTCCTGATGGGGAAACCGAGGCATGGCAGGTCCCTCTGTCACCTCCCTGCTCTCCCGCAGTGCCCCAGTGGTGCGCCACGCTCAACATCCACCGTGGGGAGGCCACTTGCTACTCGCCCCGGGGCAGCTCCTACCGCAGCAGCCTGGGGACACGCTGCGAGCTGAGCTGCACCCGCGGCTACCGGCTGGGGGGGCCCGGCGCTGTCCAGTGCCTGCCCAACCGCCACTGGTCCGGGATGGCGTACTGCCGACGTGAGTGTCCCCGGCCCTTGCCTTGCCAGCATCCCCACAGGCACGCACAGCGGCCAGTCCTGGGTGCTCTGCCCGCTCACATTGCCGGCAGCCGCTTCCCTCCCCTCTTTGCTCTCTCCATCCCAGAAATCCGGTGCCACGTGCTGCCAGCCGTGCTGCGGGGCTCCTATGTGTGCTCGGCAGGCGTGCAGATGGATTCCCGCTGTGACTACACCTGCCTGCCCGGCTACCAGCTGGAGGGTGACCGGAGTCGCATCTGCATGGAGGATGGGCACTGGAGCGGGAGCGAGCCAATCTGTGTAGGTAAATTCTCACCCCACGCTGCTGGGGCACGCAGGGGCTGATCACCCATGCCTGCGGTGTCTGCAGGTGTCCCTCGACATCCGGCCCGGACATTTCCTGCACCTCCCTCCCTCGGGCCCCCTGTCCCTGCTGCTCCCCACAGTGCCATTAGTCCCGAAGCACAGGCACCAGCCCGAGACTGGGGCACTCAGCGCTGGCTTTACAGCAGCTCCGGATGGCACCCCGGGCTGGTTCAACACGGGGGCTCTCGTAGCTCAGCCAAGGCATCCGCAGGTTCCATGAATCCCTCTCCTCCCTCTGGGCAGATATGGAGCCTCCCAAGATCCGCTGTCCAGACTCCCGGGAGCGCATAGCAGAGCCAGGCAAGCTGACTGCCACCGTCTACTGGGATCCTCCACGCGTGAGGGACTCCGCTGACGGTGTCATCAAGAGGTGAGGGCAGGGGTGCTGCAGGCACTGCCAGCGAGGGCTGGAGGCCATGCCGGGCGCCCCTGCCCAGGGTGCTGATGGTGAAACCCGTCTGCTGGGTGCAGGGTGATGCTGCGGGGCCCGGAGCCCGGCTCCGAATTCCCTGAAGGAGAGCACGTGATCCGCTACACCGCCCATGACCAGGCTTACAACCGAGCCAGCTGCAAGTTCAGCATCCGTGTCCAAGGTGAGAGGGCTCCCGTGGGGCCGCACACTGCTCCCCTCAGCTCCACCCTGCACACCCACTGCTGGGGCTGTGCTCCATCACCCCCAGCCCTCACCCAGCTTCCCTCTTTGCAGTGAGGCGCTGTCCTGTTCTGAAGCCTCCACAGAACGGGTACATCTCCTGCACCTCTGATGGCAACAACTACGGCGCCACCTGCGAGTACCAGTGCGACGGGGGCTACGAGCGCCAGGGCACCTCCCTGCGGGTCTGCCAGTCCACCCAGCAGTGGACGGGCTCCCAGCCCCTCTGTGCACGTAAGTGGTGCAGGCAGGGCAGGACTTGCCCATGGCGATGCCCAGAGCCTCGGGGGATGCTGCCTGATGGGTCAAAGGCGTGATGGGGGGCACGACAGCACTTCCCCACACATTTGTCTCTTGCCCCAGCCATGCAGATCAACACAGATGTGAACTCGGCCGCCAGCCTGCTGGATCAGTTCCATGAGAAACGCCGCCTCTTTGTCATCTCAGCCCCTGACCCCTCTAACCGCTACTACAAGATGCAGATCTCCATGCTGCAGGTGAGGAGACCTTCCTGCTGCCCCCCCCCTCACCTCCACATCCAGCACTCCGTCACTGTTCCCTTCCTCCACAGCAAGCTGCCTGCGGGCTGGATCTGCGCCATGTCACCACTGTCGAGCTGGTGGGGCAGCCCCCACACGAGGTGGGACGCATCAGGGAGCACCGGCTGTCCCTTGGCATCATCGAGGAGCTCAGGTATGAGAGTTGGGCTCCCTGCAGAGCCAGGTGCCTGTTTGAGGGGACAGGGAATGGGGATGCCTCTAGGAACGGCAAAGCATGAGGCTGCAGCTGGGCTCATGAACAGCCCTTTTCTGCTGCACCAGAGGGGCTTGTGCAACGAGGCACCCCAGTATCACCAGAGCTTCCCAGAGCTCATAGCCCCAAGAAAGAGATGGGAGCCTCCACTCCAGGAGGACCTGAGCATGGTTGCAAGAGGTAGGCAGGCGCAGCCCCCAGCGCAAGCCCCCAGCCCTGAGCAGTGATCCCCCTTGCTCCTGCAGGCGATTCCTGCACCTCACCCGCTCCCACTTCAACGCGGTGCTGCTGGACAAGGCAGGTGCTGACCGTGAGCGCTACATCTCCCCGGTGAGCCCGGACGAGCTCTTCGTCTTCATCGACACCTACCTGCTGAGCGAGCGAGAGGCGGCGAGGCGGGCACGGAGCGGGGACCCCTGCGAGTGAGCCAGCGCCGGGGACACCCCCACCACTGCCCTCAGGGGAGGGACACCTTCCTTTCTGCTTGTCTAGTCGCCCACTGTAGAGGAGGAGCAGGGTGCCTCTGGGGAAGGGGAGCCCCTCTCTGGCTGTTCTGGCAGAGAGGGGTGAGCAGGGACTGTGCCAGCAGTGTCCTGCTGCCCAGCAGCCCGGAGCTGTTTCCAGCTAGGGGATGGTTCAGCCCAACCAGGACCCTTGCAGGAGACACTGGAGTGCCCTGCTCAAATCCCAGGGCAGGGGGGAGATGGGAAGACAGAGGAGAGTGAGCAGGGCAGGGAGGGCAGGCTGGCCAGCAGTGTGACAGCCTCTAAAACAGCAGCTTCATCCTCCCCACGGCTCATCCTGTGCACAGCCAGGACCCGATGCCTCCCACTCTGACAGCCCTTATTAAAAGCAAATGGCCCCCTGCTCAGCAGAGCCCATAACAGCCAGCCAGTGTGCAGTCCACCCTAAAGGGATTGCTATCTCCCCTGCCACTCACTCCCTCTTCCAGCACTCATAGGGAACCCTTTCTGGGAACTGCTTTGGCAGTAGAATACTAACTTGAAATAAATAAATAAATTTGTATAAAAAGTCAGTGCTGGCACATGTGTCACTGAGACCACAATCTCCAACCCCCTCAGGCTGACCCCACACAGTTTCATCCATCCAGGGCTGGGGCTGGGCTGTGTGTGGGGAAGGGGGTGGAAAGGACAAGGAGAGAGCAGACTGTGGAATGAGGTGGTAGGAAAAAGAATGGGAAGAAATCAAAACACAATGACATTTCAAAGCATTTTGCCTGGGGGAGAAGGGAGGGTCCACAAGGACTTCAGTTCACCCTGAAATGTGGTAGGAGGCTTATGACAAGAGAAAAACCTTTTAAATGAAGCTCGGCCAAGAAGACTTTCTGCCCAAGCCTGTTTAGAGAAGGTCATGTTTATTAAAGTATAAGGAAAAAAAACCCAACCCACATTTGGCAGCCCTGCCTGGCTGTGCAGCAAGTGTGGCTCCCGACAGGGCTGCCAGTCTCGGTGCCACAGCCTATGGCCTTAGCTTGGCCATGGTGGAGCGCAGCTGGAGCGTCCCCTCTGCCCAGGAGCCCGGATACTGGCGCATCTTCTGCCACAGGTTCAGCTCCTCGCCCGTGGAGTCCATCCAGTCCACAGCCTGCCCGTTGCTCATGCCTGGGAAAAAGGATGGGAAAAGTCACCGCCGGAGCAGCCTCCCGCCTGCAGCACAGCAGCCCCAGCAAGGCGCTGGTGCCCAGTTTGGTGGCAGGCTCCTCACCATTGCCCGCCCCCAGACGGACACCCCCGAGGAAGTCGTTGCTGGACAGCGGCTCTCGGTCCCAGACCGTCAGCTCCAGGCAGATGTGCTGCAGGTCCTCGGCATGGATACCATTGTAGACAAAGGTGTGGTTGTAATGAGGGTTCAGGGTCTTCTTCACCACAGGCGTCTTCCTCTTGGAGGCTTTGTTTTTGTGTGGCAGGAGGTAGCTGGGGGAAGCAGCCCCTTGGGTTAGCAGCACACGGGCAACTGCCTCCCGCTCAGGGGGCTGGGGCACCTCAGCACCCCAGGACCTGGCCTGGAGCTCCCCTTCCTGCCTTTCCTGGCACGGCTCACGAAGAAGAACCGTGACACCCTACGTGGGGCTCTCCTCCAGGTCTCCCAGCAGCTGTGGGAATACAGCCAGGGAGGACAGTGCTTTCATCACCCCCCCACCCAGGAGCCTCACTCACCCCTTGACAAAGCTGTCTGAGGTCCCCCCAGACTTGGCAGCTGTGAGGTTCTTGGCTTCTTTGATCCAGACCTGGAGCTCACCGCCTTCCCCTGTTTTGCCTAGGAAAAACCCAACACAGTAGAAATTAATCCAATTTGATTTCCATCACTGCAAACTTCTGGGAAGTTCCTGCTGAACACCCTACATTCCAGAGATAGGTGCCTGGGCTGGCATCTCCTCTTGCCTTCTCCCATATTGGCTCTGCCTGCTGAGGCAAAGGCAGACAAAATTGCTTCATGCAGGGCCCAATGGTCAAGCCTGGTCCAGCCCCAGGGAAGTACTGGGATGGTTTGGGTAGCCTGAGGACGGCCAGGTCTGCCCTGACCCACAGCAGTTTGCAGGCGTTGCAGAGGAGAAGGCTGCAGTGACATCACCCAAGAACCCCAGCCCAGAGCCAGCTGACATGGCCACGAGCAGGTCCTGCAAGGCTACACATTGATCCTGGAGCTTCAGCACTTACCCTTCCTGCCATTCCCAGCCCCAGGATGCCTGGCAGATGGGATATACTTCATGGAGACAACCAGCTCCCCCTTGTATTGGTGGAGACCAGCAGCATCTGCCCCAATCTGCAAAGAGGTGAGAATTACTAACCACTGCAGAGAAGCTGTGGCACACGCAGTGACAGCCAGGTGTGCAGCACCTCCCTAGGCTGGGACGAAGAACTTGGCTTCTCCTAGATGTGGCTGAGCTGGCACAAGTGCCTGCAAACTCTCCCCAGCACGACCAGTGTCTCCCAGCTCCTCTGGGATCTTGTTTTGGTTCAACCACCAAACAAGGAGGAGGGAAGCGAGGCTCAAGGCAGAAGATCTGCCCTTTTTTACTACAGTAGCACTACTGTCTGCACATGGGGTTTTCATATCTCCAAATATTTGATTTGGTACAAGCCTTTTGGCAACACTCAGCTGAGGTCTCCACACCCCTCTGCCCACTGAGGGCTATATTCCCACCAGGACCAGGCAAGGGAGGCTGTAGGCAGCAGGGTCATGGTGGTAGGGGCACACCTTGCTGTGCAGGGGTAGGAACTCCTCCAGGTGGCTCTCGAAGTTCCAGGTGTCCAGTGGGACCTCCGCCTCCCCCAGGAACGTGTTGCGGCCAAAGCGGTCATGGTGCCACACCGAGAACTGCAGCGTCCTCGCAAGCAGGAGGGACTTGTTAATCTCATACTGGGGAGAGAGAGGAAAATCACTGGTGAGCAGGCAGCAGAGGGCAGGGGCAGGCTTGCATCAGCTACAGCTCATGAGCACAAGAGGAGACGGGTTTGAGAAGCAATGGATGCATGCAGGAGCCTGTTCCTCTTTCTTTCCACGCCTGCTGAAACCTCAGAGTCCCAGGGCAGTGGAGCAGGAACCTGTGCTCTCCCAGCAGATGGTCCTCAGAGTCAGGACTCATGGCATCTGGCCATCCCACCACAAACAGCTCTGCCAGCCCACCAAGCCTCAGGTGGTCAGAGCACAAGACCTCAGCAAACCTGGCTGTGGGAGCCTAAAAACCAAACCACAGCTCTCACTTCCTCCTGTGCAAGAGTGCCTGGTCTCAGAGGTGCACTGCCAGGCTCAGAGACAGAGTCAGCCAGCAGGGATGGTGAAGGGCAGTGCCAAGTTGTTCTGCCCTGGGACTCAGAACTGTCTTATCTCTGCCCCAGCAAGTGCTTCCCTCTCTCCTACCACTGTAACCTGCCCCCTGGGCCTGGAAGTCTTTGCCATGGAAGGAAATATCCAGGGTAAGCAGGATACCTGTGCCTTCACCCCACCGTGGCACTGGGGCTTGACAGCACAGCCAGAGCAGAGCTGGGAGAGCAGAGTTTTCGCAGCTTTCAGGGACACGGGTCCTCTGCAGAGACCTCACTGCAGGGTTAGGAGCTCACCCCTCCCCTTGCTTGTTCCAGCAGCATCCCCTGAGTAGTGCAGCCCAGCCCATGGCCACTGACCTTCAGCAGCTCATTGTACAGGGGATTGATGGTATTGCGTTTGATGGTCGTCTTGCGTTTCCCCTGCCGGGATTTGTCGGGCAGGAGGTAGGTCTTCACGTACCTGAAGGGAGGAACAGGCAGCACTTCAACAAGGTCCCCCCACAATGAATCCTCCAAGCTACCCAGGGCAACCCCAGACCTTCTGCCTCACCACGATCCTCCCACTTAGAGCTCCCATCTCTGGTGGGCACCCCACAACCCAGCTGGCACCAGCAGTGCTGCCAGCAACCATCCCCCCCCGGCTCTCACGGGTTGGAGCGCTTCCTGCCCTCGTCCCCGTAGGCCAGTTGGCGACACTCCTTCACGTGAATGAACAAGGTCTGTGTCTTCTGCTCGTAGCTCAGGGAGAAGGAGATGCCCCCAGTGACAGCCACACTGCCAAAGTCGCCGGCCTCACTGTAAATGCTGACCATGCTCCCCAGTGTGCTCTGGAAGACATGGCAGGGCTGAGCTGGCGCAGGATCACCTGATAGTCCCTCTTCATCCTCAGCAAGGCTACCCACTGTGCCTCTTCTGCCCCCCTCACCTCCCTGTGGCCAGGGATGGCCACAAGTGCCTTCCACCCACACAGAGGCTCCCTGGAACAGAGCTGAGTCTCTGCATTTTGATCCCCTTCAAGGGGAAGAAGCCCCCAGACACAAGGCTTTTACCTCATCACTCCAGGAGCTGCCTGCCCTGCCTCCCTCCCACTCAGCACTGCCTTCCTCCATCACTTCTCCCCGCAGTGGAGAAGAGCACAGCCATGCCCCGGGAACTCACCGAGGAGGTGCCACTGCGCATGCTGCCCCAGGCCACGCGCTGCCGGTGGATCTCTACCAGGTTATCGATGTCCTCCTCCTCCTCCTCCTGGAGGGACAGACACAAGCTGCCTGTGAGGGGAGCGGTCGGGCAGAGCCGGACAGATACTCAGCTCCTCCAGCTGGCAGCCGTCTCCGTGGCACTCTGAGGGTCTCACCAGTTCCGTGTTGAGGCCAGGGACTGACTTGCTCCTGTCCCCCAAAGAGCCACCTTCCCCCAGGTCCTCGGGGCGCAGGTCAATCACCGACTTGGTATAGTCTGCACAAGAGGTGGTGAGTGGGAGGCAGCAGCACAGAGCAGGACTGGCAGAGCCCTGCTGCTCCCTCATGCAAGGGGCTCCCCCAGCCTCTCCCATCCACGCTGAAAGCCCATCACAGCCCAGGGAGGAGCAGCTGCCCACCCCCAGCCGTGTCAACACCCAAACCTACGGCACCCGTGCAGCTCTCACCCGCGGGCCGCACCACCCGCCGGGGGTTCTTCTTGAATATCATTTCGTGCTCATCCACCACGGTGCTGCTGCGGGTCCCCACGGTGACATCCTGAGGAGGAAGAGTCTCTTCAGAGCAAGGCAGGGCTGGGCACCCCACAGGGCTCCCAGCCCCACGCCCCAGGACAGGGCTGAGCCTGCAGGAGCAGTGTCACGCACCCGTCCGTCAGAGAACGCGTTTTTGGAGCAGAGAGGGAGGGTCAGGCTGGAAGAAGCAGGTCCTGCTGGCGCAGCAACCTGTTTTCCAGGGATGGCTCTCTCCAGGGAGTTCCTCCTGTAGCAGACACAGAAAGGTCTGTCCCAGGACACAAGCGCAGCTGGCAGAGCAAGTGCTGGCCAGGAAGTGCCTGCCTATAGCAGCCTGGGAGCAGAGGATCTGCCTGCCTAAGGACAGAGGAGCCAGCTTCCCCTCACTAGACCGAGAAAAACACACTTCAGATGAAGGTCTCATCCTCTGCCAGCCAGTCTTGCCAAGGACAACCCACTCTGAGAGCCTCTCACCTGACCCCCACATCAGCAGGACTAGGTCTGCAGCCTTCCAGGCTCATGTTTTCCATGGACTCTGTGTCGCTTTTGCCATCCCGAGGGTCTGAGGCATCTGGAAACAAACTGCAGACAAGCAAAACCACAGGTATGTCCTGTTTGGCAAGGAAGTCAGTCTGAGAGAGCTTCTGCGCCACCAATGATCCATGTGGGGCAAGCAGCAGATTCCTCTCAAACCTAGAGCAGATGAGAGCTGGTGCCTGGAGCATGGGGGACAGCAGGGGTTCTTACCTGGACCCCTCCCAGGGTGCAGGGGGGCTCGGCTGCCGGACTGCAGAGGAGTTTTTAGGCTCGCTGAGCTGGGCTTTCTGGAGGAGGGTTTGTCCCACAGTTTCTCTTTTGTTGGCTGGAAGGAGAGAGGCATCAGCAGGAGCACTGCTCCAAGCTCACTGCCTAGAGCAGGAGCTGCACCCATCCAGTTCCACACTGGGCAGAGGTGCACTGGGGAAAGCTGGAGCATTCCAGATGGCTAGGCTGTGGGGGAAGGCATTGCTGTGGCCCCTCTACCTGTCGGCCTGTGCCGCAGGGACAGCCGCACCATGTCGCTGCCCAGGTGGTTGGCGAAGCGATTCACCCTCTGGTCATAGAACCAGTCACCCGTTGTCTTCTTCAGCTCACTGCAGGGCAGGGGGTGGTGGGGGCAGTCAGGGGCAGTAGGGGCTGTCCCCTGTGCTCCAACCCACCCTCGGCGCTGCCACAACCCAAGAACACAGGCACAGTGGGCAAAACCAGCAGGTGACTGGGCAGAGACAATTCACGGGGCAGTTGACAGGCTCAGCTACATCCTCAGCAAAAGGGAGGAAACGTGGGATGCTGTGCACAGGGGCACAAGGGGATGCTGCAGCCAAGTAAGGGAGGTGAAGGAGCAGGGTGGACATGAAGGAGGCACGAGAGCGGAGTATGACCCATTTCTCCATCACCCAAACATGGGAAGCCTCTCCAGAAGTGTCAGCAGAGCAAGCCACCCTGCTCTGGAGAGGAGCTGACAGGGAAGGGAAGGCTGGCCATGGGGCATCAAGCTGAGGCAACTGAGAAGAGGAAGAGGACAGGAGGCATGTACAGAAGGTACCTGCCACTTGTCCCCGGCTACTCACGCCTCCTTGGTGCAGACTTTGCAGCGCCAGGAGCCGTTGGGGCTGTAGGAACGGCAGTCCCGACACACCAAGTGGTTGCAGCCCCGGCAAGTGTTGGCCTTGGGGCTGATGCGGCCCAGGCTCTGCTGGCAGCGGGCGCAGGTCCGCTCGCTGTAGCGCTGGCTGCCCCGCTTGGCTCCCTTGCGCCGGATCTCCAGCAGCTCATTCTTCAGGCGCCTGCTCAGACCCGACACCAGGAACTGTCAGAGGCGCCCCAGGACCCCGGGGAACCCCCATCACCCACACTCTCACTCATCCACCTGCTTCCAGAGCAAAGTGTGGAACCAGCTCCTGCCCAGCTCCAGCCGCGTTCGCACCTGATCCTCCTCTCCTCTGCTTTGCGGAGCTCCTCGTCGCGCTGCAGGACCTGCAGGATCAAATCCCTCTCCACGTCCGACAGGAAGGACAGATCCACAGCGTCCGACATCGCTCCGCCCGGGATAGCTGGCCCTCACCGGATGCGGTCAGATGTGTCTGTGCTAGGGACATGCCAGCTGCTCAGCCCGGGTTCACCCTACACGAGGTGCCCCGTGACCGTTCCCGGGGCTGGACCGGATCGCGGCACCCAGGACACCGGCCCGCCCGCCGTCTCCACCGCCCTGCCCCGGGCTGGGCTCGGGCCGCCTGCCAGCCCCGCCGCCCCGGTGACCTCAGCCGNCCGCGGCCCGGCGTCCCTTGGAGACGAGGGGGCGGCGGGACAGACCCCAGGCTGCTCTCTGTCGGGGAAAGGGGGGCCGGGGCCGGTGGCACTGCGCTCTCAGCGCGGCTACCGGGGCTGGGACCTGCCCCCACCCCGGGACACCTGGCTCCCCCCAACTCCCCACCAGCCGAGGGATCCCCGTTCTCCCCTGTCCGCGGAGGAACCCTCGCTACCCCCGGCCCCTGCCAGCGGAGTAACGCTCGACCCCACGATCCTCCCGGTACCTGCAGCGGCTCCGGCCGGCGCCTCCCGGCACGGGAGGGGGGAGCCGGGAGGGGAGGGCGGTGCCGGTGCCTTAAAGGAGCCGCGCCGGCCGCACCTGCGGCACCGACGGGGCGGCCCGTGCAAGAGGCGGTGCCCGCTCCCTCCAGCCCCTTCCGTCGGCCGGTCCCTCCCGGTAGAGCTGCTGCTCCAGCCTCGCTCCCGCTCGGCAGGACGGGGCTCGGTGCCCCGTGGCGGGGGCTCTGACTGGATAGGCAGCTTCTCCTGAGGAGCACAGAGCGCACCGACATCCGAACTGCTGGGGACCCCCCGGGATCCCCAAGGAGGAGCCTCAGGGGCGCGGCCGGGGTGTCGTCCCGCCGCAAGACTCCCGCCGCAAGGCTCCCGCCGCTGCCCTTGTCCTTCGCAGCAGAGATACGGTCCCCGCAGGGCGCCTCGTCCCTGCCCGCAGCAGCACAGGCACCGGGGAACCCTGAGCACACGAGGCCGGATGAGGCGTAGGGTTTCACCCGGGGGAGGTGGTTTCTCGTCACGCAGTACAGTGGGGGAGGCCACCTGGGCGCAGCAAGGCAAACCAGAGGACGCGGCTCTGCCCACAGTTTCGGCCGCACCCCGGGGACGGGAGAGACAGAAGCTCCCAGCCCTGCAGGAAGCGATGGGACACTGACACAGTGGAAAAAAACAGGGAGACATCAAAAGGCCATCAAAGGAGCTCCCTCATGGGGCAAGGGTTCGCTCCATCGGGAGTACACAAGCAATAAATATATAGAGGGCTTTGGGCTTGCAGGCAGACAATGCCACAGAGGCTTTGCTCCCTGAGCCCCTTCACACCCTAGGACCCAAAGTCCTCAGGCCAGACCCCTAAGCTTGCACCAGTGTTCATGTTTAGCTGGATGCCAAGAAGAGGTGGTGAGAAACATCCTTATTTCTGAAAAAGCAATACAAAAAAACCGAGACGAGCAGACTTGTTTTCAGTATATTTAAAAAGCATGCTGGTAAATACAAAGCTTGTCCCTGACCTGCTGAAATGAACCCAGCAGGAACCCAAGGCTTCTCAGCACTGTGGCTCTCTCCTGTGTGAAAATGAGGCTGAAGGTGTTACCACGTGTCCAAGATCTAGGCAGCAACTGGCAGAGCCAGGGCAGAACACGGGCACTCTGAACCCCAGCTCACTCCATCCTTGTCTGGATCCTGAAGGGATCTGCCATGGGAGTGCAACCCTGGGTGCCCTGGGCACGGAGGCACTGCTGGGCAGTGCTGTCACCTGGGAACCAGGGGATATAAGGTACATCCAGGCTGGCAGCAGGACACTGCTGGCAGCATTTCCCTGCCCCTGGTGCTTAATACTGCCCTTCCATGGGAGCTGGAGCCCCAGTGGTGCCCATGTCCAACTAAACGGGCAGCACTGGCCGGCACTCGAGGTCCAGCACGAGGTGATGCACGTGTGGTGCATAGGACTTCACTGCCTCGACGTGCAGGATGCTGGTGCGCCACGGCCGCCCGTGCAGCTCTGCCAGCAGCCCCTGGATCCGTGTGGCCGTGTCTTCAGCCCACCTCTGCCACTCGGGTCTGAGCCTGGCCCCCGGCACGCCCTTCCAGCCGACCTCTGCGGGGAGCTGTGCCTCACCCGCAGAGCTGGCTGCCTCCGGAGGGCCTCGCTCGGCCGCCAGCAGCGGGGGCTGCGGCGGGGCCGGCGCGAGGGGCGTCTCCACGTTGTGGTGGATGTGGAGAACTCCACCTGTGTCCTTCTTCAGGACGCGGCAGGCCACCGGCCAGCCTTCCTCCGAGCTGGGAATCAGCCCCAGGTTCACCCTGTCTGCAACATCCCGCAGCTGCAGCTGGGAGGAGAGAGCAGGTGAGGGGATGCCAGCAGGGAGAGGTCCGCAGCCAGGTGGCAGCGCTCACCTGCCGGCTGTCCCCGGCATGGACGTGGCAGCGATCCCGCACCCCGTTCAGCTCCAGGGCCCGGCGCAGGGCCTCCACGGCATGGCTGTTCCACTCACAGGCATGGACCAAGGCGGCTCCGGCGTGAACCAGGAGCGGCAGTGTGAAATAGCCGATGCCTGTGGACAGGAGGTGGCAGCGGCAGAGGGCAGGGACCCGACAGAGATCCGCACCCCTCCCTGAGGGCGGGGCAGGATGCACATTGCCACCCTGGCTCTCCAAGTCTGCTTTGCTCTGGGTTGGAACAAGCCCAAACACTGGAAAAATGGAAATTTATCCCTCCTTCTTCTGCAAAAGCAAAATCTGTCTTGAAAAATGTTTAGAGGAGTTTATTTTACCTTCAGTCTTTGGCCATCAGATTGAGACATGCTCAGCTTTGCAGAAGTGTCCAGATTAGCGTTTAGTTTAATTAATCCAGAGCAATTTTATGGGACACCAATTGGAAGCACTAACTTTCACAAATAGTGGCAAATCTTTCCCCTGGATCCAAGCGATTCCCCAAAACCCAGCACTAGGTACAGAGCCCAGCTCTGCAGAGCCTGAGTGCAGGAAATCCTAAGTGTCCAAAGGCCGCAAGGGCACAGGAGGAAGAGCAGTGCCGGGAAAGCCGAAGGGCTCGCAGACAAGATAGGAGCTCTAAGCCTGAGTATTTTTTGTTCCCTGCTGGAAATGACATTTCCTGTCTACCTGGATGCCATCAGCACCTGCACCACTGCCAGCCCATCCTGGCCAACCCCTCCTCCGTCCCTGTTACCTGCATAGAGATCCACCAGGACCTCCCCGGAGCAGGGCAGCGAGGCCACACGCAGCTTCTCCGTGATGTTTCCCGGGGAGAACATGCACTTGGTCACATCAAAGGTGTACCTGGAAGACCCCGCCGAGATGGTGAGGGCAGTGCCTTCCCCACACCAGCCACATCCTGCAGCTCCTGCCTACCTGATCCCGTTGTCCACATGCTCCACCCAGCCATCCTGGCCCAGCAGCAGGGTGACACTGGGGGTCCGCATCCCATCTGGCAGCACCCTTCCTCGCCTGGCCACCCGCCGGGCCCCCAAAGCCGAGGCGACCGTCTCCCAGAGCACCGAGCCTGCAACGCACCCATCCCGGGAGATTTGGGAAATCTGGGCCACTCCGCGGACAGCATCGGGGCAGGCAGACCCTGCTCTCCCTTACCCAGCCCCTCCCACGGCTCAGCCTTGAAGCTGTCCTCGCTCAGCAGGACCAGGTCCCCGTGCCTCTGCCAGGCGTGCGGCACATCCCGCCCCAGCTCCTCCGACCAGGTCCCACGCAGCAGCCGCCGCAGCTCATCCCGCAGCTTCTGGGCAGGCGTCCGCCGGCGGGCGGCCCTGGAGGGGACAGGGTCCTGCAGGAGGGCTGTGGCCGTGGGGCCGAGTGCCCCCTGCCCCAACAGGGCTCGGGGCCAGGGAGCTCTCCCAACCTGGATCCGGACCAGCTCACAGGGCATCTCCGGGGGTAGGCGGAGCTGGGAAACTTTCTCCTCCAACACGGGCAGGGCCACGCGGCCCCCTGGCACCTGCTGCAGCTGGTAACGCCCGTCCAAGAGCTGCTCCTCTTCCAGACATTCCCTGCAAGGCAAGGCATGGTCAGGCCCTTCCCAGCCGCGCAGGCCCTCCCCGTGCAGGACTGGCCCTGTGACCCTCCTGCCGGAGCAGCACAGGGCTCCCACTCCCGCTCGTCCCCACTGCCCCTCACCTGAGGCGCTGGGCGAACCTCCGCTCTGTGGCCAGCGCAGGGACAGGGATGGGGACGTCCGTGGCCTCCATCCTGCCGAGCCCCAGGCGCTGTCAGGCTCGCCAGGGGCTGTGCCCGAAACTGCATCCCTGAGGGCGCGGGGCTTCCCGGAGGCGGGCTCCTCAGTGCCGGGGGACCCCAAGAGCGCAGCACCCCCGTCCGTGGGTCCCGCCGCGTCCGGGCCACCCGCACCCCGCTCCGACCGGGCCCGCGTTTCCTGCCGGACCGCTTTCTGTGGGCGCCGCTGTGCCGTGTTTGCTGCGGGCGCGGGCGGAAGCGGAAGCGGGGGGACGGTTGGTGAGCGGACCGGAAGCGGCGCGGGCGGCGCGATGGCGGGGCTGTCGGTGCGAGACCCCGCCGTGGATCGGTCCCTGCGCTCCGTGTTCGGTGAGGCCGCGGGGGCGGGACCGCCACCCGGCAAGGGAAAGGGGCAGGCACGGGCAGGGGCAGGCGGGGGCCGGCGGGTTTCCCCTCCTCGCCGCCGGGGCCGGTACCCGCGGCGGTGACCGGCGGCACCGTCTGTCTCCGCAGTGGGGAACATCCCGTATGAAGCCACGGAGGAACAGCTGAAGGACATTTTCTCGGAGGTTGGGCCCGTGGTCAGCTTTAGGTGAGAGCGGCGGCCAGCGTCCCCCGGGTCCCCCTGCTCGGCCCAGACCGAGCCCCGCGGGCTCTGCGGAGCCGGCCCTGGAACCGTGGGATCGTAAATCCTTAACGTGGGAAAAGACCTTTGAAACCATCCAGCCCAACCGTTCCCTTAAGCACCGCCAAGCCCACCGTGGCTCTAAGTGTCACATGCACACACTTTTTGAACGCTTCCGGGGATGGCGACTCCAGCACTGCCTTGGGCTGCCTGTTCTAATGCTTGGCAACCACTTCGGCGAAGAAATGTTGCCCAATATCCCGTCTAAAGCTCCCCGGGCCCCCCTCGGGGCTATTTCCTCACGCAGAGCAGCGTAGCGTCTGCAGGGCTTGTGAGGCTGTGCCAGCTGTGCTCAGGGCAGAGGGACCCAGTGGCTGTGCCAGGGTCACCTGGGGATGGAGCACCACGTCCCGTGGGCAGCACTTCTGGTCTGGAGGAGCTGCCCTGCTGTGGCCGATAGGTGCTCAGTCCCTGTGCTCCTCTCTCCCGTCCCAGTACCTCTCAGAGGTGTTTTCCAGGCTTGGCACCAGCCCTGGAGAGCCCTCACTTACGGGTTTTGGAGTTCCAGGAGCTGTCCTGTGCCCCGGAGCTGCCTCCTGGGGTCATGGGAGGCACAGAGCGGGCTTCCCGCACACCACAGCTTGGGGAACCGCCGTGCCAGGAGCCAGCAGGCCCTGTGGCGCTGGCTGAGGCCCAGCTGCTGCGTGCCGTGGCCTGGCTCTGGGGCCTCTGGGGCCGCTGCAGGCTGGATCCCAGTGCGCCGGGGAGGCGCGGGAGGCGCGGCCCGCCCCGCCCCGCCCTCAGCCGCGGTGTCGCTGCGCAGGCTGGTGTACGACAGGGAGACGGGCAAGCCCAAGGGCTACGGCTTCTGCGAGTACCAGGACCAGGAGACGGCGCTGAGCGCCATGCGCAACCTCAACGGGCGCGAGTTCAGCGGCAGGGCCCTGCGCGTCGACAACGCCGCCAGCGAGAAGAACAAGGAGGAGCTCAAGAGTGAGTGGCGGTGCCGGCAGCGCTGCGGGGCGCGCTCTGCCGGGCTGGCGGGGCGGACCCGCCCGAAGAGGGGTTGCGAGTAGTCCCCAGAGGGATGCGTGGGCTCGGCTCCGTGTTTTCGCGCCCAGACGATCTCAGTATTACAGAATTATTTATTCTAAAGATTATGGTCTTTGGCCAAACATCACTGCATCAGCTAGACTGGAGCAGTAAGTGCCACATCCAGTCTTTACTTAAGCACTTCAGGAACAGTGATTCCACAACGTCCCTGGGAAGCCCGTTCCAATGCCTAATCACCCCTTCTGTGAAGAAATTCCTCCCAATGTCTCCCTGTTTCCTTCACCTCCCTTTCCCCCTGATGGGCTGGTGCTCCCCTCCCAATGAGCCAGTTCACACGCTGTTCATGGTGCAGTAGGAAGTCACCAACTGTATTGCAGGCTTGGGCACAGGTGCACCCATCATAGAGTCACCCTATGGGGACCCTGTCAACCCGGAGGATGCTCCCGAGTCCATCAGCCGGGCAGTGGCCAGCCTGCCACCCGAGCAGATGTTTGAGCTGATGAAGCAGATGAAGGTGAGTGCAGGACGGCCGTGCTCCCTGTGTGAGCACAGCTCCTACCACCGCTGCCCGCACCCTCCCAGCCCCTTCACACCTTGTCAGAGCTCTGATCAGTGCCTGTCTTCTCAGCTGTGTGTCCAGAATAGCCCCCAGGAAGCCAGGAACATGCTGCTCCAGAACCCCCAGCTGGCTTACGCACTGCTGCAGGCGCAGGTGGTCATGAGGATCGTCGACCCGGAGATCGCGCTGGTTTGTCCCTTGCTGCTCATCTAGGGTTGGGAGGATATTAGTGGTAGCCAATATTGGTGGAATATTGGTGGTAGCCTTTGTGGAGTGGCAGTGGAAAAGAATTGTTTTCTCCTTCCTCCCCAGAAAATCCTGCATCGTCAGACCAGTGTTCCTCCTCTGATCCCAGGCAACCAACAGCCAGTGCCAGGGCCGGGGCCTGGGCCTGGACCGGGGCCTGGGCCGGGGCCTAACGCACAGCTGAACCCGCAGAACACCCCATCATCCCAGCCACAGCCCATAGTAAGAGCCATGACACATGAGCTGTGCAGGAGAATTGGAAAGTGCCAGCTCCAGCTCTCCCAGCTGGGGCACATGCCCGGGTGTCAGGGTGTCCCTGAGATCCAGTGTCTCTCCCGGGCAGGGCGGGATGCACGTCAACGGCGCTCCTCCTCTGATGCAGCCACCCATGCAGGGCGGAGTGCCAGCCCCAGGACAGATGGCAGCCCCTGTGCAGGGCCCAGGCCCTGGCCCCATGGCTCCAGGAGGTGAGTTTGGGCAGAGCCGCCCCACCCGTGAGCACAAGGGTCCTGCAGACACCCCCCTCTGCCTTCCCCCTAACCAGAGGGCTTGGCCCCGTGAGAGCACACGCAGTCCTGTACTGTACATTGTGGTTGTGCTGCTGCCAGAGGTGGGCTGCAAGGTTGGATTATCCCTGGGGGGAACCAACACCAAGGGAATAAACCTCCAGATGCTCCCCCAGGAGCTGGGAGCAAGAAGGTATTTGGGGCCAAAGGAATGGGTTAGTCATCAGGGATAGCTGAGGAGGGGTCTGATCTCTGCCTGTCCCCTCTCAGGTGGGATGCAGCCACAGGTTGGGATGCCGGGTGCAGGGCCCGTCCCCTTGGAGCGTGGACAAGGTAAAACAGACGCGTGCAGTGCTGTGTGTGATGTGAGTCTCGCTCCAGTGAGCAGTGCTGTGTCCCAGCTATCTGCAGCCTGGCTGTGCCCAGCTCTGCCTGGGTTTGTTCACTGAGGCACAAGGCTGTGGTAGCAGCTCCCTGGCTCCCAGGACTCAGCCCATGCCCCGATTGGCCCATTCTGTGCCGTGTTGTGCAGTGGCGCCCTGGAAGCCAGGAGGGCTGCCTGTGTTTTCCACCTCTGTCCCTGTGCTTGTGCGGGCAGGCAGAGCTTGCTCTTCTCTGGTCCTTGTCCTGCTCCTTTGCTGCCTGGGTGCTGGGAAGCAGCTGGTGCGGCCACCGCGTCCTCCCGCGCCGTGCCCAGCAGAGGGAGCTGGGTCTCCATTTTTGCTTGAGGCTTGGCAGGGACTTTCCCAGAGAGTGACGGGGGCTCGGCTTTCCCTCCGCAGGCACGGTCTGTAGGGCCCAGCCCTGGGGCCCAATTCCTTATGGTTCACATTTTGCCATGCATAGGTTAGCACGACCAGGGTGCTCCTATTCTCCCTGGAACAACACATGCAGACACCTGTCACCTCTGTTTCCTTGACTTGTATCCTATGCCTTGTTTCAGCAACATGGCAAACCTAGTCTGAGATCCTTTGGCCTTAGGAGCAGCTGTCTCTCATTTTCTTTGGGGTGGGCAGTGTCTTCCTGAAAGCAGCCTGATAGTTCTTGGCACCCAGAAGGTTTTGGAGAGCAGAAGCTGGGTGTGCATTATGGGGCCCCCATGGCCCCAGGGAATGCCGCATCTCTTGGCAGGATGTCCTCTCTCCCTGCCTCTCTCCCTGAGTGAGGGAAGGACTGTGCCACGCTGGCTGTCCTGCCTGTGGTGACAAAGGTGGTGTTAATGGAAGAGGCTGATAAAGCCAGACTTGCAACATGTTCCTCTGTAGGTTTTCCAGGGGACTTTAGGGAGCATGATCCTGCAGGCAGAGCTGTCCCCAAAGCCGGTGCATGCGTGCATACACTATTTACGTGTCTGCTCTTTCCCTCTTTTCCTGCTGCTTGCCCAGGGAACCTGCAGCTCTCGCCCGTGGGACCTGCCAGGCCTGCGTCTATCGAACGCGTTCAAGGTATCCCAGCACCTGCCAGCTCCCTCTTCCCATGGAGCTCCTTGTGGAGTGTGCAGAGACAGCTTTCACCCTGCTGTTCTCAGGGCCAGGGACTGGCATGTCCCTCCTTGTAGCCTTAGAGCAGTAAGAGGAGATGGAGGAGGCAGGATTTCCTCTAGGGCTACAGGAGAGAACAGGCTAGAACCATGCATGGAGCCTCCAGTGGAAAAGGATAGGCTGTTTGGAAGGGGCTTTAGCCTAAAATCCAGCCCCCTTTGACACCGCGCTTCCAGGATCCTTCCAGGTCTTGTTTTGCTCCTGGCCCCACGTCAGCAGGGTATTGATGCCCACGCTTGTAGGGATTGCCATGGGGGCACCCGTGCTTGGTTTAGCCTCTGGTGCCATAAGGAATCTGAGATGAAACCAGAGAGGAAAAAGACAGGAATAGAATTGGCAGCCAGGGAAGGGGCTCCAGCCTCGTGAGCAGGGCTGTGTCCCCAGCAGACAGCACAGCTCAGGGGAGCAGCGTGGCTGCCCCACACCTGGCCTGAGAGCGCCGGGGACAGTCTTGGCACGGCACTGGTCATGCAGATCCTCACGAGTTCTTGTGTGTCTCCCTGGCAGTGCCCATGCCAGACCCGAGGGCCCCTATGCAGCGTGGACCTCTACCTGCTAGTGGCCCGCCGCCCCGAGGCCTTTTGGGAGATGCCCCGAATGACCCTCGCGGAGGGACCCTGCTCTCAGTCACTGGAGAAGTGGAGCCCAGGTGAGGGGAGAGGGAAGGAGAGGAGCCCTTGGCACTG
The DNA here is from genome assembly GCA_013398075.1 of Notiomystis cincta. NCBI lineage: Eukaryota > Metazoa > Chordata > Aves > Passeriformes > Notiomystidae > Notiomystis > Notiomystis cincta. The sequence goes on along the minus strand of VZRX01008789.1, from coordinate 205,475 downwards.
TCCCCTGCCCAAGGGTAACCTCTCGCTGAGGACAGGGATGGCACCAGCCTTCTGGGAGTCACTGCTGCCTGGTCGGAGGCCTGTGTGCTGCCAGCCATGGGGGCCGGCCCGTTTCCCCGGGGAAGGGATATCCCCGGGGTGATGGCAGCTGCCCTGTAGCATGGGGCCACCAGCACCCATCCCTGTGCCAGCCTCACCCTCCTCCCCTGCAGCCGGCTTCAGGGGCAATCCCAGCGCTCTGCCCAGACCGTGCCAAGCCAGTGTCTGATTCACACTCTCTCGCTTTTTCTCCTCCTCCTGCTTTGCTCTCCTCGTCTCTCTGCGTCAGAGGTTACCTTGGGCCGCCCCACCAGGGAGCCCCTATGCACCATATGCCCGGTCATGACAGCCGTGGCCCCCCTCATGAGATGAGGGGAGGACCCATGGGAGAACCCCGACCACTGATGGGAGAGCCGCGGGGGCCCTTGATGGATGCTCGAGGTGAGAGAGGGGGCATGAAATACTGGGTGGCTTGGATTGTGCAGGCAAGAAGTCAGAGGGCAGCTGTCTGCCCCGACCCAAGGCATAGGAAGGGGGTTTGGGCAGTGAAATGACTGACTTCAGGCGAGCAGAGGCAGTCCCAGGGTGCAAGGGACTTTGTCCAGTCATGTCCCTTCTGCTCCCAGCCCTGCATCTTTTAGGTGCTTGCTAGGCCCCAGACAAAGGAGGCAGCAGGCTCACTCCCACACTCCCTGCAGCGCTGCTTCCTTCAGGAGCTCACCTTGTCTTTCCTCCGCAGTCGGAAGAGATCCCCGAGGGCTGGAGCCGCGAGGATTGGAGCCGCGCGGGCTGGAGCCCCGGGTGATGGAGGCGCGAGCACTGGAGGCGCGAGGCCTGGAGCCACGGGTCCTGGAGCCACGAGTGCTGGAAGCCAGGGCCATGGAGGCCAGGGTCCTGGAGCCCCGGGGCCTGGAGCCTCGAGGGCCTGGTCCCAACCCGCGTGGCCCAATGCCTGGTGGGATACAGGGTCCTGGGCCACTTAACATGGGAGCCAGTGGCCCGCAGGGGCCCCGCCAGGTACACACGTCTCTGCTCAGCTGGTCGGGCACCGACAGCATCCTGTAGGCCGAGACTGGGAGGGGGGCATTCCACAGAGCAGGAGCTCTGGGAAGCACTAGGCTTTGGTCATTGGCTCTGAGGGCTCAGGGCATCTGTCCCATTTCCCCAGGCACTGCCCATCAGCTAGGGACAGGACAAGGCTCAGGCCTCTCTCCACTCTCCCTGAGGTGCAGGAAGGAGCCCAGGAGTTGAAGGGAGAGGAGGGCACATAAAATGCACTCTCTCTTCGTGCTCTGGCATCCTCAAGCTGTCCGTGAGGGCATCCATCTGATCATCTGTTTTACCTTCCTGGATTTGTATGGCTGAGTCCAGAGACCACTCAGTCCTTAACCCCTCTTTTACTCCTCCAGGTTCCTAACATGGCTGGAGCAGGCATGCAGGGAGGAGGCATTCCTGGGGCAGGAGTCCAAGGAGCTGGTCAGCCTGGAGGCTTTAGCCCTGGACAGAGCCAGGTCACACCCCAGGATCATGAGAAGGTGAGAGAGCAGGAGCAGCACTTCCTGTGTGCCTTTCTGTGGTGGGGTCAGCCCCTCCCTGGTTCTGGTATGCTGTGGCAGCTCTGGCAGGACACTTCTCTGACCCCCCTTTCCCCACAGGCAGCACTGATCATGCAGGTCCTGCAGCTGACAGCAGACCAGATCGCCATGCTGCCCCCAGAACAGCGGCAGAGCATCCTCATTCTGAAGGAGCAAATCCAGAAATCCACGGGGGCACCCTGACAGGTGATGTCTTTAACCCAGTCTCACCCTGTGCCTGTTCCCCTCCAGTACATCAGAGCTGCCTAGGATGGGACTCTGCCCTGCTTCCCTCTGTGCCAGGCTCACTCTCCTCCCCTTCTATCTGGCAGGCCATAACGGAGATGCCATGTGCCTGGATAGAGGTGATGCTCCATGGCAGCTGCTTCCCATTGCCACCTGAGCTGATGGTGCATTTTGGGAGAGGTCGTGTCACCCTCAAGAAGTTTTTCCCTCCAGTTCATCCT
>VZRX01008789.1:190894-202668 GCA_013398075.1 Notiomystis cincta | reverse complement strand
CTTCTGTGTATATTTTATGATGTTTGAAATAAAGTGGGAGGAGGGTTTGAATAAATCCATGTCCCTGGTTGCCTTGTTTGGTCTCTCACAGAGGCCAGAGTGGAACTGTTGAGTTCTGGGAGCAGTGTGGCCTGGCTCCAGTCTTGTCCAAACCACTTGCCATCCTTCCTCCTCCCCACATCAGCGCAAGAATTAGTCATGGAATTTCTTGTGCCGTGCTGTTTACAGGGGTGTAGGGGAAGGGCAGGCCAGAGAGCTTGGCTTTCTATCCCTACCAGCAGGGCAGGAAGGGCTCCAGGTCCGATTGCAGTATCACTTACCACACCAGCCTGCTCAGGGAGCGGGGTTTCCCTCTTTGCATACGCTGGAGCAGAACCTGGTGGGAGCTGCAGTGGGAGCTGGGCTGGGTGCTGGGTGCAGGCTGGCTCTGGGGGTGCCAGGGTGGCAGCAAGCCCTCGCAGAGGGGGGCACTCCAGAGGATTTGCTATTGACCAGCTCTTCTTGTAGGGCTTCTATTGCAGCCCTACAAGGGGGCAGGCCATGGGCTCCTTCGTACCTGCACAGCTGAGTCATCACAGAGGCTTTCAGTACGAAGAAAAGACAGCTTAATTTACTCTTGTATGATGGACTGTTTAAACCCTGAGGGGCACATTTGGCCCCTGACACCTGCGTGGATGCCCACATCCCATCCCAAACCTGTGGGGAGCCCACTGGGCTCCCACTGCTTCCCACTGCCCCAGCAGCATCATCGCAGAGCGTGTCTCTGGTTTCTCAGTTAGGGGGCTGTGTGGAGCTACAGGCCCACTTGCTCCATGAGGACCTGTTGTGCACCAGGACAGGCAGGCAGCAGTCTTTGCACCTGGAATTTCTCTTGGAGATGGAGTACCTTGCTGTGTCTTGCCTGGCTTCACAGCGTGTGCACAGATGCTTATCCCTGGCCTTGTTTTGGAAAAGAGTTGAGGCAATACAGTCAGGGTCCTGCCCACTGGGGCGCCAGCCTCACTGCCACTTAAAAGTTCTCCTTGTTGAAGTAGAATTTGACCTTCCTGGGGTCCAGGCTGGAGTGTTGGTGACAAGACTTCTGCAGGCTCTTTGCCAGGGCCTCTGGCCCACAGAGGAACACACCAACCACTGACCTGCAAACAGCATGGGGATGTCAATGCCAGGCAGGAAACTCAGGGAAAAGTGATTTAAAAGTTCTTTGGGCTCCCTGCAGGGGATAGCACACCTCTCCCAAAGCCAGCCCAGTGCTGCGTGCCAGGATAGAGGGCGTGCCTCCAGCTCCAACATCCCAAATTCCCTGCTCAGCTCTCACCTGGGGTGGGCTGCAGCCACTGCTGCAAACTCCATGTTCCACATGGGCCGCCCGAAGATGGTTTTGTGCTTGAGGCCCGTCACTGTGTCCGTAGCAGTGTCAAAGTGGAGTGCCACGTTGTTGGCCTGCGCAGGCAGGGATGGTGAGAACCCCAGGCATCACCCATGAGCCCCCCTCACCATGGAGGAGCATTCATTGTTGATCCCACAAACATTTTGCCTGGACTTTGCACCTGAAAGCCATTGTCATGCTTGCCCTGCCTTTCCTGCCCAGCTTGGCCACCCTGTGTCCCCTTGTGGAGCTGTGCCAGCCCATGGTGGACTCACAATGCTGTTGTCCCAGCCAGTGAGGAAGAGACGGTAGGTGAGAAAGTCTGCCTTGCCCGACTCAGCCATCTTCTGCTCCAGTGAGGCAAGCAGGTCGTTGAACCAGGCAAAGGCTCCTGTGTCCCGGCAGAGCCAGTAGAAGTAGATCTGGGATGCAGGGGGAGAGGGATTGCTCAAGGTGGAGCAGAACCAGAGGGAGATTCCCACAGGTGGTCCCATGGGACGCTCTGTACCTTCTTGGTTTTGAGGGTCTGGTCAGCCTGCTGGAACTTGTACCAGATGGACTTGAGGATGGAGGCGAAGGGCGTGACGCCGATGCCGGCTCCCACCAGCATGGCCACCTCATACTGGAACACGTCTTCACTGGCCGTGCCAAAGGGACCGTCCACCTCAATCCTGGCCGAAGCAGGGCCTGGGTGAGAGGTACAGCCTCCCCAAATCCCTGGCATGACCTGTTTGGCACTCCCCAGCCTACCTGGGTATTTCCAACTGGAAGGTGTCAATGAGACGCTCTGTCCAGTCGCCAGCCACCCGGATATGGATGGAGAAGAAGTCCTCCTCAGGCGCAGAGGTGAGAGTGAAGGGATGCCACTCCAGCGAGGAGATGGCAGGGCAGTTGACAAAGATGTACTGCCCTACCTCCATGCAGAAGCCTTTCTTCTGCATCTGCAGCTCCAGCACGCGGGCAGGGTGCATGACCACCTGGGGGGACGGGCAGGGCTCAGCGCCCAGCCTGGCTCCTGTCCCTAGGAAGGGGCTGTGGCCATGGCCCCTGCTTACCTCCCCATGGCCACCACGGCACGGAGCTGTGACACCCGTGGCTCCAAGGGGAGGAGCTGGGATAGGAACAAATGCCTGCACCACCCACCTTGGTGACAACCACCTTCTGCTGCGCACGCCAGACACGCAGGATCCGCTCAAAGACATAGAGGATGATGGGGGCAAGAACCCACTTCCAGGACTGTGAAGATGGAGGAGAGCAAAGGATCGGGAAGGGCCAGGGCCGGAGCATCCCAAGGGCAAAGGAAGAGTTTCTCCCCCACAGCCATCCCACCACTGCCCTACCTCGGCAGGGATGCTCCCGAACTCGGGGTCTTTGCAGCAGTTGTGGGTGCAGTTCTGGTCCCGCTGTGTGAGGTACTCGGCGCAGTCGTGGGGGTGCACCTCCGCCATGCTCTGCTCCGTCTGCCCACGCACCAGCCCACTGCAGGGAGGTGAGGGATGAGCCCAAGGGCCAGCCCTGCCAGGCCTGAGCCACACTGCGTGAGGCCAGCTGGGATAGCCCACCCTGAGAATGGCAGTCCACAGCCCCACTGGACTCTCCCGTGGCTGCCCCACCAGAGGTCTGTGTCCACTGCCCCTCACTGTCCTGCCCCGGGGAGTGGTGAGGAGCCTTACGCGATGCCATGGATGACAAGGCCGGCGAAGTAGACGAGGAAGAGGTGGTGTGTGTACCAGAAGAGCTCAAAGTAATTCCTGCGGATGAACTCAGTGGAGGATGTGACCATGAGGATGAGTGCCAGCGTGATGATCACCCCTGTCAGCCCTGGGATGGTCGTGAAAGCCACATACTCGACGGTCTGCAGGGGCAGCGGGGGTGGGTTAGGGGAGTAGGGGAGAGGTGGTGGAGGGTTGCTGGATGCTGAGGGCATGCTCACCGTCTGGTTGGAGTGGATGGGGTTCAGCCATTTGTTGCTGCCGTGCAGGTGCATCTCGGAGAGGACAGCAGGGAGGCTGCCGTCGGTGGCTTGTTGGCTCTGGTTGTAGCGCTCCAGGTTGAAGAGGTGGGCAATGGTGTGCACAGCTGGACAGGGGACAGGCAGTCACCCACTGGGCAGCTCCCAGTGCCCACTGTTGCCCCATCCCAGTGCAGGGGGTACCTGTGAGTAGGGCCAGTGTGTAGGCCACCAGCTTGTGAAAGGTGAGGTTGTGGTCCAGCTGCTTTCGCAACGTCCGCCTGCAGCACTGCAGGGAGAGGCAGTGGTGTCAGGACAGGGACAGGGATGGCCATACTGGCTGTGCCACCACGGGACACTCACCGAGCAGGTTCCACGGAGGAAGGAGAGCAGGTTGCGGCAGACGGGCAGCAGGATCAGCATGCTGTTGAAGTTGAGGCACTTGGCTGATGCTCGAGCCCATGCCAAGGCGGACTGGGGAGAAGAGAGGAGTGAGCAGCACTGTCCTGCCGTGCTGGATCAGGACTGGATCAGGGTGGAGCCAATCAGTGCTTAGCTGGGACTGAGTGATGCTGGGCTGGGCACGGGGATGGAACGATGCTGGGTTTGCATTGGGGACTGGGAGGGGTGATGCTGTTGGGCTGGGACCAGACAGGGATCAAGGCAATGCCAGGCTGGGGAGTGGGACAGTATGATGGTGGGCTGGAAGAGGACAGAATATGAAAGGGGCATGGGATGTTGCAGCCCCCACCCCATGGCAGCAGGGCCCCGAGGGGCTCGTCTGCCTGGGCAGGCAGGGTGCTGTGGGGGAGCACCTTACCCCAAGGATGGCCCTGGTGTAGAAATACCGCTCGTCCCGGTCAAAGAACAGAAAGTAGTAGGTGAAGAGGAAGATGTTGATGCCCAGCCAGGCTGCCTGCGAGGGAAGGTCACAGCCTCATGAGGGGCCCTGTCCCGGGAACATCTCAGGCTGCAGCATTCAGGGGCGGGTGCAGCCAGAAGGTGTCAGGATAGTGCCTCCCCTCCTGCTTCCTTATGAGCTGCCCTGCCACGCACAGGGCAGGGACACAGGGCCAAAGGTGGAGAGAGGTGTGGAAGTCTTGCAGTATTTCTATCTTGTCACGCACAGCCCTGTGCATCACCCAAGCACGAGGAAGGAGGAAAGGCAGGAGCAGGCAACACCCGTGTAACGGTAGGGAGGACAGACCTGGAGGGTGGTCAGGACTGTGTGGGAAAGATTCTGGGAGAAGGAAGTTTCACAGGGAGCTGGCTCACCTGGCCCCACCGTGCTGCTGCCCCCCACCTAACCCCATGGCACCCCACACTGGCACCTCTCACAACCACTGAATTTTTGCAGAGGTCCCAAAAAAACCACCCTGCCATGTATTTGGGGTTTGGCTGGTTTTCTTTTTTAAGTAATTAAAAAAATTAAAATAGCTCCACTGTCTGTAAATCCTCATGTTCCCATGCATTCACAGCTCCTCACACAGCGCTGAGCAGCTGATGGGTGCTGGCCAGGCAAGCTCTGTTACACCAGAGATGCTGCAGCATGGCACTGGCAGATGGTCCCTATGGTGCCAGCTCCTCACCCTGCCATGAGTTCTCACAGGATCCTCCTCCTCTCACAAGGGGAGAAGAGGCATGTGGGAGGCTCCCAGCCAAAGTGGCTGGGCAAAGCAGCATTTTTAAGTTTTCCAGGACCCCCTTTCCCAAGAGCTGTGTTTTCCCTAAGACTTCAGTTTTCCAGAGCCCATCCCTCCCCTGGCTGCCGTGGTACGAGGTTGGCTGAGCGGAGGGGATGCTTGCTTCATCCCAAGCCCAGCCCATCAGCAGCCCAGGGCAGCGCATCAGCCCCCATCTCCTCCATGAGCCCCCCAAGGACCCGTAGCCCCCGGAGTCCCCCCGCATCCCACTATCCCAAAGAGCCCCCCAGCCCCACACACTCACGAGGACGGCAGCTGAGAACCAGTGGTTGACCAGCCAGTTGCCCATGGTGCAATGTCCCCGTGCCTGCCGCTGCCTACCCAGGCCTGCCCGCGCCTGCCCGACGTTTTATGGAGGCAGCAGGCGGTGCGACAGTCCCGGCTGCGGGAACGGCACCACGGGGACTTTCCCCTGAGAAGACTTTAAGGAAATACTGGTGGTTTCAAAGGCCACCTTCCAGGAAGGCAGGGCTGACCCTATCAGCCAAAGCTGAAACGAGTCCGCTGTGCTGGCCAGGAATGGCTCCTCACTGAGAGGTCCCCGTGACACCACAGCTGGGTGACACAGGGTGTCTGACTGCTCCTCTTGGGGTTTTGCAGCCTTTTTTCTAAGGTAGGAACTTCCTGGGAAGGAAGTTGCGGAGGATCTGTCCTGTGCCTGGCTCAACAGCTCTGTTTTCCCTGGCCTCCCTCACCAGCTTTCACTGCCTGTTCTGCAGGGAAACCACTGAAGGAAGAGAAGCATCCTGGAGTCACAGTGCTGCGCCAGCGCCAGGATCCAGCCCAGGCATCCATTACAGGGTGAGTGATTTAAGACCAAGCACCACTGGTGCTGCACCTCCATGGGCACCCCAGGACTGATGGGCATCCTCAGTCCAGCACCCAAACTGAGCTGACCCCAAAAATTGGTGCTGGGGTGGGGGGTGTCACACTCCAGGTTTGGGGCCAGAATGCCTGGGTCCCATGAGCACCTACTGCTGTGCCAGCCACCTTTCCCCTACTGCCTGCCCTTCACTGCAGGGCCCTGAGCTCTGGGGAGTCTAGTGCTCTAGCTGGGAACAGCAGCCTGTTCTGGGGCCCTGAGCCTGGAGGAACAGGTTGGACAGGCTTGCTCCTTGCTGGCATGCTGCTCTCTCCTGGCCTGCAGCCATGGCCGCCCTGACGGAAGCACAGAATGAGGCCGAGCCCCATCCCGCCATGCTCCTGAATCTTATCAGCTCCATGGAGGCGCTCCCCCATCCCCACTTCCCACAGGCACAGCCCCGTTTCGGTGCCTGTGAGCAAGAGGGTTATGTAGACAGCAGGTGTGTGCACCCATGCCAGCCCCGGCAGGACGGTCCCCACCCTCCGCAGGAGTCACTGCCAGCACCCAGACGCGCAGCTACAGCAAAGTTTCTTTACTGCTTAAAACAGTCCCAGTGGTACCCATGGCCCGAGGTCACCGTATGCACCATAGCAGCAGGTGGGGATGTCAGGGCACCCCAGGGGCTGTGCACCACGTGGCAGCCAGCTTGCAGGGGCAGGTGGTTTGGGCACCCCATAAATCATAGAATTGTGGAATAGTTTGGGTTGGAAGGGACCTCTAAAGGCCATCTAGTTCAACTGCAGACATCTTCAACTAGACCAGGTTGCTCAAAGCCCGTCCAATGTGGCCTTGAATGTTTTCAGGGACAGGACATCCACCATCTCTCTGGGCAATATGTGCCAGTCCCTCACCACTCTCATCGTAAAAAACTTCCTTATATCCTAACCAAATCAACCCTCCTTCATGTTCATGAGCGGCCCTGGGCAGGCAAGCACACTCCTGTTCCCCTGCCACCATGGGGATGCACTGGGACCTGCTGCCACTGCAGGACCAGGCAGCGCTTGGCCTGTGCCACAAGCATCCTCTAGCTGCTGGCACAGCCCTGTGCTGCCCATCCCCATGTCCGTAGCTGGCTGGAGGAGCCAGGTGCTCAGACAATGCTGTGCCTCACACCAGGCTCAAAGGGTGCCTCAAGGCACAGAGGGGTCCCTGGCGAATGCCGGCGGCAGCACACACAGTGCAGGAAGTCAGCGACGTTATGCCGGAAGAGCTGGCGGCAGGGGTGCAGGTACTGGAAGAAGAGCAGCATGAAGTAGATGCCCAGGCAGTAGCCAAGGAGCAGCTGCAGCACCAGGAGCGGGGTGCAGACATTCTCATAGACATCAGTCTTGAAGAAGTACCAGAGGATGACGAGGGCCGTGTTCTCTGCCAGCCGGGCCACGTAGTACACGGCCAGGCGGCCCCAGTTCTGCGACTTGTCGATGAGGTCCCGGTCAGCCAGCTTGAGCTGCACGGCCGACCAGCAGAACATGTTGATGCTGGAGTAGAGGAGGGTGAAGGCACAGAGCACCACCACCGTGCCCAGGCGGCTGAAGTTCTTCTCAATGTTGTCAGGCAGGCGGTTGCCGCTGCGCCAGAACTGCACCCAGGGCAAGAAGAAGACCACCAGGAGGTTGGCCAGGGCGATGGGGATGATCCAGTGCTTGAAGACGGTGCTGAAGAGCACGAGGACGGCGATGCGGGTGGAGATCTCCAGGCTGCGCCACAGCACTATGCAGAGGAAGGCCGGTGGCCGCAGCTGGACCTTGTAGTCATCGTACTTGACCTGGATGGCCAGGATGTTGCAGACGAGTGCTCCGTAGGTGACTGACACCAGGCAGATGGCCATGAGGACGGCTGCAGAGAGAGAGAGCAGGGGACTCAGACAGTGCTGGAGACCAGGCTGTGTCCAGCCTCTCCACTGCCTGGGGTGCAAAGTGTGGGGTGACAACCCCGGATGGGAAACATGGGGTGCCAATCCTGGGTGGGAAGTACAGGGTGCCAAACACCGGGGCTTGCAGCAGAAGGCTCAGTGCGAGCACTGCCAGAACAGCTCATGGCTGGTGGTGACAGTACCGATGATGAGGTGGCTGGTGGGGGAGTTGCCGGCAGCAGCAGGCCCAGCACCCAAAGGTTCTCCCTCCACCAATAAAACACAAGCCTTGGCCAAACCAGAGCCATTTCTGTGGCTGAACCGTGCCCCACCCCCCTGCCCCGTGCAAGAAATGCTGCTCAAGGGTAAGCGGGGCACAGTCTGTGCTGCGAGGGCCCCTCTGCCTTCATCCCAGCCAAGAGCCACACTACTACAGCCCCAGAAGCATCCCAAGAGCCAGCCCCATCCGAGGGCTGCAAAGCCAAGGTTATTCATAGGGAATGCCAGCAGCTGCTCACATGCAGCACAGCCAGGAATACATGGAGAAAAATGGAAGAGTGCAGCTGGTCCCATTCATGGTGGCTGCCAACTGCAGCTGACACTCCAGCTGCGAGGGAATCACCCAAAATACATCATTTGGTATTTGCTTCCTGCATCTACTGCTGGAGGAGCACTGGCACTCATCCCTCCTGTGCATCTGCAACTCCCTAAAATGCCTTTGCAGGGCGCTGTGGCCAGTTAGGGGGTTTCTATGGGGCATCTCCTGTGCTTCCCTTTCCATGCACCTGCTGTGGGCACAGATGACAAGGTCTGGGCTTCCAGCACTGCTGAGAGAGCAGGTGGGTGAGGGCAGCTCCTTCCCCCAGCACTGTAATTGGAATGGTGCAGGAGCACACCTGCATGCCTGGCTCGATACCATGCCAACATGGGAGTTAAAAGTTTGCTCTGGCATATCCACCTCCAAGCATATAAACATCCTGGGAGCAGGCAAGGGAGCCCTGGAGTGGGAGTACTGGACTGGGAGCTCTGGCTGTTGGAAAATGTGCAGAAATAGATCCACTGGAGGGACTCAAGGGAAGCCAGAGCCTGTAGCTAGATGGAAAAAAATGAATGGAGACTGGAGCAGGCTAGGGCAGGGACCTGACCCTCTTATGAGACATGGCTCTGGGTGGATGCCATGGTTCTGGAGGGCAGATATCCCCAAGCATGGGGCTGGGAGCAGAGCCTGGCACCTCAGTCACACCTGCTCTTTCCCACTTTGCATCAGTGCAAGCAGGAAAGAACAGAGCTGATGAGTGCCCAGCTTCTGTGGATTGTGCTCCACATTTAGGGGAGTCCAGTGGAAGCTGCGTCCCCAGGAATAACCTTTTGGATTGCCTGGATGTCACACAAGCACGAGCAGCTAAGGAGCTGCCGCCATGCCCTGGTGGGCTTCCTGGGAAGCCCACGTGCCAGGTGCCCTTACCTCGGGCAACAGGGACGTACTTCTCCAAGACGCTGATGTAGAGCTGGAGGGTGAGCTGCGGGGTGGAGCCCAGGAAGGCCTGGATGACGGCCATGCGCTTGAAGGCGCTGCGGTGCGTGGCCAGCCGGCGCTCCGAGTGGCCCACCTCCTGCTCCAGCTCCACCTCGTAGCCTTTCCGCAGCCGCCGCTTGCGGGTGATGGTGACGTAGGGCTCCTCCTCCCTCCCTGACCAGCAGTACACCAGCAGGGCCTCCATACACCTGTGGGGACACAGGAGCTGTCACCCCGCCAGCTTCCCACTGTGCCCCACTCCCAGCACCTCCAGCCCCACCTTGCCTGGGGCTGGCCAGACCCCGCTCTTGCTGAGAGCAGCCCAACTGATTTGGGCAACTGTCCAGCAGTGCTGTGGGCACTACCTGGCTGGTCACACCAGGGCCATGGAGACGCCCAGTGGCTGCTCCTCTGCTCCAGCACTAAGGGTGAATCATGTGTAGTGGAGGGGCAACAACTGCTCCGGTGAGGGGTGAAACAGCTGCTGGAAGAGGTGCAGCATCCATGGTACAAAGCAGTGGCTGTGCTGGGAGCTACAGCTACAGGAAGGTGTTCCAACCCTTGGGTTCTGTTTTCCCAACTGGCAAAAATCTCTCCCTCTAAGCAGAGGCAAAAGAAACTCTGAAATATCAGAGCTGAATATCAGAGTTGTCTTTGATCTCTCATCTTAAGCAGAAGAAGGCTTCCACACTTCCTCCCTGGTGGGGACAGCAGGAAGGGGAGCACAGGGTGAAGCCGTGTGCGGCACAGGCAGATAAGGCAGCGTTTCCGCAGCCCCTCTCTGCGGTGCGGGTGTGACTGTCTGCAGTGCCCCTCCCCGCCGCAGGGACAGGGGGACCCCCAGCCCCTCCACACTGCCATGGCCAGAGGTGACCAGCTTGGCTCCTGCCTGGGGACCAGCTGGCTCTGGGACCAACAGAACATCATTATTTATGAGTGCTTATCAGAACAGCACAATTTGCTGTGTATCAAACCCAAAAGGAGTGAGGGTTTAGGATAAATTCTCTAGACAGATCAGGCCAGTACTCATGGCTCATTGCAAGCTCTGACAGGAAAACAGTTTCATCCAAAAGGCTCAACTTGAAGTGTAGTCTCAGCTGGCTCCCACTGCCCTGCCAGACCTTCTCAGCAGGCTGGTCTGCATCTCCAGCCTGAGCAGCCAGCTGAAGCAGCCTTCCCTGGGCAGCCCTAGCTGGCTCTTACAAGCAGCTGGGCAGCACTGTACCCATCTCAGACAGTCTCGGTTGGTGTGATGAGAGTCATGACACTGCTGTGGGCCAGCACAGGCTGGCAGCACTGAGGCAAGGCCCCCCAGGTTGCTCTGAAGATAAGACATGGTGACGGGGACACATGTGGCACACTGTTTGTTTCCGGTGACAGAGGAAGTGCCAAGAAGGCTGCAGGGTTTTTGGAGCTCTGTGGGTACAGCGAGCACCAAAGCATGCCTGTTAGCCTGTCCTTGGGGAAGGAGCCCCATGGAGGTGGTGGCTTTGCCATGACTCCCGTTGTGCGTTTTCATGGAGCAGGCTGCCCAGGGTGATGACAGCCCAGGAGGCACCACAGCATTCCCAATGAATGAGGGATCAGCTTGTGCAATATCAATCCACTCCCTCACTGTCCGCTTCCCAGCACAGTCCAGTGGCCCCACAGTTCCCACGCCAGCCTCACTCCTGCACTTAGCTCTTCTCCTCCATGTCCCATAATCCTCACGAGTCCCACTCCTGGCCCTATGCAGGACACCCCAAGAATCCCACTATGTGCCTGAGAACGTTGCCCAAATGTCTCTTGAACTTAGACAGGACAGGTGCTGTGACCACTTCCCTGGGGAGCCTGTTTCACAACTCCAACATCCACTCTCTGGGTGTAAAATCTTTTCCTGATATCTAATCGAAACCTCCCCTGACTCAGCTTCATACCATGTCAGTATTCAGCCTCGAGCACCCACCGGGGATTCTCATCAGTGCTCCCAGCACAAGCACGTCAATGGCAAAACCAAGAGGCTGAGTGAATCGCTGGCTACCTCCCGGATCCTGGGCAGAGCTTTCCCAGCAGCTGGGATACAACAGGCTGGCAGAGCCGCGTCCTGCCCGGAGCGGGGTCTAGCAGCAGGAGCACCCGTAGCACCACCGGCGAGCAAGGGGCCCCCGCGGGCAGCAGTGCCGGGGAGGAGGGACGGGGAGCCGGCAGGAGCCGCTGACGGACGGTCCTGGGGTGCCCGTCCTGCTCTCATCCGGTGCCCGCACCCCTACCGGGCTCCGCGCTTTGGTGCCGGGGGCGCCCGGGGTCCCGGCGTCCCACGCCGCGCTCACCTGATGATGGGCCCGAGCTGCAGCAGGTGCATGAGCAGGACGAGCGGGCGGTCGCGGCTGAGGTCGCGGTGCACGAAGATGAGGGTCAGCTGCACCAGGACGGAGGGGCAGAGCACGAAGAAGACGGTGAGCGCCAGCCAGAAGCGGTCGTCGGAGTGGCCGTAGGAGAGGCAGAGCACGGCGGCCGCCGCCCCCTCCCCGCAGAACAGCGC
>VZRX01008789.1:169394-180684 GCA_013398075.1 Notiomystis cincta | reverse complement strand
GCCTGCCCCGAGGGCCTCCCGCGCCCGCCCAGCCGCCCGCAGGTGGGTGCGTGTCTCCGTCCGCATCCTCTCCCTGGCGGCCTTAAGTCCTTAAGTCCGGCTGTGCTTTCTCCTCCAGGGACCGGCCGTCCCCCGCGGAAGATGCTCGAGAGGGTGCGTGGAAAAACGGGGAGTGCCGTCCAGTGCGCCCTGTCTGCCGCCTCCTACCCCCTGTGAGTGAGTGAGACCCCCGGGATGGAACGGGGTGGAAGAGGGGCTCTGCCACCCTCTCCTCATTCCTCTTTCCCTGCCCAGGAGGAGAGCGCTAAGTGCCCCAGGAGGAGGAAGAGGAAGGTGAAGAANCGCTCCCGCAGCGCCTGGCGCAGCCACTACGGCGAGGCACACGGGCTCCTCTTCGTCCTGGACTCCGGTGACCTGGCGCGGATGGAGGAGGCCCGCAAAGTCCTGAGCCGTGTCCTGAGCCATCCCGATGTTTCCGGGAAACCCCTCTTGCTGTAAGACGGGGTCGATGGGATGCAACCTGTGAAGCTGGGGGTGAGGGGCGGAGTGGGAAGCTATTTGTGGGGTTGTGGGCTGCTGCGAGGATGTGGTGCCCAGGGAGCTGGGGAATGCTGGGACATGAGGACCTCAGCAGTGCTTGGGAGTTCGGAGCATCCGTGGAGAGGAGCTGAGGGGGGGCTCCAGTGCCAGGTAAGGGCTGAGGCAATGCTTCACCTAATCGCATCCAAACCGGGAGAAAGCACACAGCCTCCCCCACCGTCGCACAACGAGGCACCAGAGGCCGAGGTGACGGTGACGGCCGCTCTTCCCGTGCCCCAGGCTGGCCAACAAGCAAGACGCGGCGGCCGCGCTGCTGCCCTGCGAGCTGATCGAGCGGCTGTGCCTGGAGCGGCTGGTCAACGAGAACCGCTCGCCCTGTCGCATCGTGAGTGCGGGGCTGGCTCCGTTCCTCGCTCCCCGCTCCCAATCGCCACGGGGCTGCCGCCACCGCTCGGCGCTTCCCCCGCTGATCCCTCGCCCGCCCGCAGGAGCCCTGTGTCGCCAAGCGGGTCCCCCCCGCCGGCCCGGCCCGTGCCACCCTGCAGGGGCNAGGGCTTGGGGCAGCTGAGCCCAGCTGAAGAGCCGGAGGGACTGGGAGTAGGGGGTGACAGCCGTTCAGGGGCTGCCGGGGGGCTGCTGCTCCCCAACAGGGTCGCGCAGAGGGAGCCCACACCCATCGGGATGGCCACCCCCCACCCAGGTGAGAGGGGACTGTGGGGGGCTGCCAGCTCTGCTGACACCAGCACCTCAGGATGCCCAGAGCCACCCTACAGGGAGGTTGCCAGGCCTGGTAATGTGGCAAAATGCTGGACCACTGGTCCCTGTCAGCTCCATCAGCTTTGTTTCCAGATCAGCTGAATACAGAGCCAGGTCACAGGAACCCAGAGGGGAAGAGGAGAGACTTCTGAGCGTCTCCACACAGGATGATGCATGGAAGGAACTGAGGACTGCAAACCTGCCACCACAGCAGTCCTCTCAGCTGGCTTGGTGACAAAAGCATCCCTGCTCACTGTGGTGCCTGAAATTTTGTATTTCTCCATCCAGCACAGGGCATGAAAAAGAAAAAAAAGAAGAAAATCAAGAATAAAATCAAGTCACAGGAACCTTCTCTGGAGCAGCAGCGTGAGGAGGTCTCAAGCACATTTGGTTGGTATTTCTCAGGACAGATTTTGATGAAAGCATCAGAGGTCTCGCCTGCTGGCAGTGGGGCATGAGTTGTGCAGGGACACTCGGCCATGGGGTGCTTGGTGTGGGGACATGGGCACAGGCAAGTGCTGCTGCAGGGCAAGGTGGGGGCTGTTGTGGAGGCAGCTGCTGCTGCCTCTGCTATGAGGTGGGATGCAGGGAGGCCACACAAGTGCACTGCACTGGAGCCTGGGGTGTCGTTGCAGCCCTCACTCAGCACAGGTTGCCAGGTAGACCATGGAGCCGGTCCCTGCTCCGTGCCTGACTGCTCCCCTCATTCCCAGATTTGTACCGCCGGGCGATGCTGGCTCTGAAGATGAGGCAGGAGCAGAGGAAGCAGCCATCTGCCATTGCTCCCTGAGCAGGGCAGGCACAGAGCACAGGATGTGTGGTCCTGGAGGACCCCAACTGCAGTGGCAGTGGGACCCACGCTCATGCAGAGCTGCTGGGGTGCTTGGCCAGGGCTTGCAGAGCTGGGAAATGGGTCCTGGGGCACAAACAGCATCATTGTCCCCTGCATGGCTTGAAAACCAGGGATCCACAGGGCGAGCTGAAAGTCCCTTTGTAAGATGCCTCTCTGGCAGCTAGGCTGCAAATTCATCTGAAAAGGGAACAGCTGGCCCCTGTTAGTATTCTGTGGAAGACACCATCTAAACCTGGATTAGTCTGTGGAGGAGAGGAAGATCCGAGCAAACATCCCAGGGGGAAAGCCTGTCTCTTGAATTGACCTGTGCCCTGGGAAAGCTGTCTTCACAGGTCAGGGGCTGACATGGCCTGTCAGTCACTCCCTGGCTGCTGCCTGGAACAGTCTCATTTCTCGATGGTCAAAGTGGGAGGGCAGTCCCAGGCGGTCTGCAGAAGAGCTCTGCCCAACCCACAGCCACATCTGGCAGGGCTGTCAGGACCCTCTTCACACACTAGAGGAAGGCGATGTCCGTGTTTGTGCATCCTGCAGCTCGTCAGTGAAAATTTAAGTTCAATGGCAGCTGGTGATGGAGGCTGCTGGATGCTCCATCCCCAGGACCATTCCTCCTGATCCTGCCATCCTTCCATGAGGGACACTGCAGCAAAATCTTTCTGTGTCACTGGCAGCCTGGCACTCTGCTGCCCCAGGTGGTCCCTGACGTGCGCTCAGCTCAGCTCTGAGACGGGACGAGCAGCAGCTCATCCACGTCCCAACACAACCTGCCTGTGACACACCGCGTCTGTCGTGCTGTCCCGGGGACTGAGCCCTGCCAGAGGGCTCGTGCTGCCCAGCTCTGGCAGGGTGCATGGGCCGAGAAGCCACCCTCACTCAGCCCTGGAAACACTTCACACGAGTCAGGAGTTGGGTGGTTTTCTCATAACGCCTGCAACAAACAGTGTTAGAACTTGAACTGTGCGTTAGTCACCTCTGTTCCCGTGATTACTGATTAACAGGTATTGCCTTTGTGGTCCAGGAGAAGGCAAATCACTAAAGCCCTTCCCTTGGCAGGGCTGAAAAGGGAAAATAAGAGAAACTGGCTACTCTGCCTTGCCAGCCTGCCATAAAGTTCTGTCTAACTCCGACGGATTCAGCTGTTGGTGACTACAGGGATTATTTGTAAATAAATTGTAAATAACAACAACACAAGTGAATATTGCCCTGTCAATACAGGACTTTTAGTAACCCCTTGTCTCAGTCTGGTGGAGTTCCCTGTGCTGTGGGGTAGAGGGTAAAGTGGAGACCAAAACCAAGATGGTGGTGAGTGTTACCCTCCCATGAATTTCGGGACTGTTGGAAAGCGCTGGAGCTCCAAATGTCCTGAGAAGCAGGAAGCAGTGCTGCAGCCACTGCTCTGGAGAGGCACCTTTTCTATCACTTGTGCATAGTATCAAGAGCATTTTCTACAGGGCGCCAGCTGGGCGACACAACCCTGCTTTGCATTTCAGCCCTTGGATATTATCTAGCATACCCTTCTTTTCCAGTTTCCAGAGCAGCTGACTGAGGAAGGTCAGGGTAGGCAGAATATGATGCCTGGTCCCACCAGCATCATCATGGTGCCTCAGCCTGGGCTGTGGCTGCATTAGTGTAAAGTGGTGTGTGAGTTCTGCATTTCTGCAGCTTTGATGTGGCTCACTCAGAGACCCACATCTGCCAGCATGGTCACCAGCAGCTCTCTCCACAGCCTGTGTCCTTCTGAGCCTGAAGGATAGAGAGATGGAGGGAGGGAGTCTGCATTTGGCTGAGCTTTGCAAAAGTTGATGACTGTGTGCTGCCAGGAGGAGATGAAGAGATGTTTCATCAAGTGCCTGTGGGAATGCACCTCCCACCTCCTCATACCAGCGTTGCTTTGCACAATTGGATTCTTCCTGATGCCTGTTATCACCATCAAGATTTAAATGTGTGGGTTGAAAGTTGAAGAGTGAGACTACTGCTCTTTTGTGAAGAGCACTGCTTGGTCAGTGTCAAAACCACTGCAGAGTCCTCCTGTGTGCAGGACACCACCAATCTTCCCAGGCAGCAGGACCACCTGGAGGAGAGCCTGTAAGATGGGTCCGTATGGTGAGGCTGTCAGCCCCTCTGGTTCCACCCATGGCCCTGCTCTCCTTTCTCCCATGTCATTAAATTTCTCTTTCTGCACACAGGCTGGGCTTAGCCAGCAACTACACTTTATGTTGTAAACTCTTCTTGCTCCACTCTATCCCCAGAAGAGGATGGGGAGGGTGATGTTGACTCCGAAGTTTCCTCTGAGAGCCCTTGATTTGTGCCAAGAACATGGGCAGGGCAGGAGGTTCCCCATGGCAAGCTGGGTGTCTCTCCTGCTGTGCATCCACTGCTGTGTTTGATAAATAAAAACTGAACTGTGAGCTTTCCCCCATATATATCAGTGTTTCCAGGGGAGCTGGAACCATTGTGGAGTTCCTAATCATTTCTAGGATTCTGATGGAGACACTCTTTGGGAACTAGCCTCCCTAGCACCCACAGTGAGGATGCTCCATGCTCCAAAGGGCAGGGCAGGGAAGGTGAGCCTGGCCCTGGGATGCCCCACACATCAGGGAGCTGTGGGGCAGGAAAACCCAGCAGCAACCAGGCCTGAGGAAGGAAAATAACTTAGCTAAGAGACTGAGATGTGTGATGTCCTTCACTAACCCAAATTTATAGAAGAAGGAGCCAGGAGGCAATTTTTGAGAGCATCTCAGGCACTGGAATTTGAACATGGATTTAGGGCAGTAAAGGGAATTAATTGCAAGTGATCCAGGTTAATGGGTGTTTTCCAAGGCAGATGGAATATATCACATCCTGTGGGATGCCTGCAGGTGATTCTCATTCCCCACCAACCCGTCTGTAAATCCCATCACCTGTCCTGGGACATATAAACAGCCAGGGAAAGGCTAGGTGTTTCCTGGGAACCAGAGCCTGGGGCTTGGGCTGGTGAGGGGCTTTCATATGAAGCTCTCCCCTCCTTGCTTTGTGACAAAGGTAGAAAAATTAATTAGAATAAATCCCTAACCCCACCACAACAGTGCCTGTCCCTTGGGAGGCACTGCTAAGGTGTGGGGCTCTTTCCTATGTTACGCTGTTGTCTGAAGCTGTTTGTGGTATGTACAGTTTTAAATAAACATGTGTAAGCAAGGTAAGTGGATTTTAAACCTTGGAATGAGTGTTAGGGTTGATAAAAGCCTGGGGTGGGTGGTTTTTTGAATTTGAGAAGCTGGTTGCTATGTACACTTTCTCCTGCTTGCAGGTTCTACCCTCTGACTAACTCAGGTGGGCTGGGTGCCAGCATGCTCTTGTGGAAGTTTCCTAGGTGAAAAAGCAAGTGTTGGGAAGTAGTTCAAAGTCCTTTTAGGTGAGCACACCAGGGCCCAGGTGATTTTTCAAGACAGCATTCAAAATACTGTGATGTATGTGATAACGGGCAGCTCTCAAGATGTTGACTAATGAGTGCCCATGCACAGAGTTTCTTTTGGATGTTTTGTTATCTGTTGTAGACCCTCTTTTTTTGTGTTACACTAAAAATGAGATCTGGAGTGTTTGCTATGAATGCTCAAAAATGAGTCATGAATGCTAAAAAAACTAGAAAAAACAAGGCTGAATTTGTGGAGAGTAACTCTAAGCATCTTTTGATTGTCATGAAAGAAGAGGCTACTAAGACTTTGTAGGAAAGAATACGACAAAGGACTGGAAAATGAGGAACTATGAAAACTTTCCCTTTACAGGTTTAATAAGCCTTGTTGGAGACATTGTGGCTGGCAGAAGGAAGAAGGATATAATCACATTTATTTAGAAGATGTGTTTGTCTTGAGGCACCAGGAAATATGGTGGAGTCTGAGGTGTATAAATTTGTCACATCATGTACCAAATATATTTGCTGGGTTTTCTCCCTTTGAAAAAGAAAAATCTTTCTTTTTAAAAAGGGAAATTTTGTTAACTAAAATTGGTATTCTCTTTCATAAATAATCACTCTGTAAGTTGCTGCATATTTCAATAGGTTATTTCACTCTGTAAGGGGAAAATGCCTCTTGAGAAGGACTATCAGTGTATTAATTAGAAGGGTTTTTACTACAGGATATCTCTGGATATGGGCTCAAGAGCCAATTTATTAACCAGAATTTTTCATTTGAAAGTCTGCTGCAGCAATCGTAGCTCAGGCTTTGTCTGTGAGATAATTTTCACCTTCTCAAACTGCACTTACATTTCAGTGCAGCTGAGTTTAGCAAGGCTGTAGTCCAAATACCTGACTTGGTGGCATAAATCTTGCTTGCTACCCAAGCTCTCATCTGATTAGACCTTACACCCCACCTTCCATGCATAGTGCAGCTGTAGGAGAGGTTTGGGGGTGATTTTGCAGGGCTCTATGGGGTTTTTTTTTGGCTTGACTTGTGTCCAGAGATTGCAGGTACAATTGATGCAGAGGCCTGCAGCAGCCAGCATCTGAGCTCTGTGCCCTGTTCCAGCAAAGAAAGCTGCTGATGGAGTGATAAACTGATTGAAAATGCACTTGAGGGGTGAAGAAAAGCATGTGCAAGTCCCCTTGTGTGGGGGGGTTACAGCTAAGTCAACTCCGGAGTGCTCAGTGCCCACTCGGACCTTGCCTGTTCCTTCCTTTTTGCAGGAAGGCTGGGGAAGGCCCAGAAGAACTCCTGGGCAGTCCCTGCTGCAGGTTATGACTTCCCAGAGGAAGTCCCAAGTCTGAGGCAGATGTTTTGGGCACAGGTGTGAGGCAGGACTTAGGGAACTGGTGCTGAGGGATGTGCCCAGCTGGTGCTGGTCGGCCCTGCTGATCCAGGGGGAACGGGATGCACAGGCTCCGAGGGAAGTCTGGAGGCTCCATGGCTGTGTGCACACTCCTCTGCAGACTGTTCCTGGCTTCCCTCCCTTGCGGGCGTTTTGCAGGAGTGATGCAATCCCCCCGCGGAACACCCACGCACACGCTCGCTGGCCACTCCCAGGGCAAACCTGTTTTTTTCCAGGCAGATGGGCATGAGGGGAGGATGAAATCTGCACCCTGCCCTGCTGAGGGGCAACGAGCAGTGCTAGAGGTGTCAGCAGCTCAAGGCCATAGGTAGGACTCCAGCAGATCTAGAATTTGGGTGGCTTTGGCTGCTTTCAGAAAGTGAGCTCCTGGTCCTGTGTCTGCTGGTCACCCTGTGCTGGCAGGGCAGGTTTGAATGTCTCAGGTGCCCACAGACAAGAATTCACTTTTTGGAATCTGCTGGCAAAAATGCTCTCATTTCTTGTAAAACAATCTTTCCCACTAAATCAGTGAAGGATCTGTCCCATTCAGGAGAAGTGAAGGAAAAAATGGTGTCAGCTCCTCCTTGGCATTCCCCCAGAGATCCTGGCACACTCTGATGTACCTGTGGATCAGGACAGAGCTCTGCAGGGTGCTCTGACTGCCCTGAGCATGAACTCACTTTCCCAGATGCAGATGGCCCTGGAATGGTTGCCATGGGGAAAGGATTGCCTCAGAAGTGGGTGGCACTCAGCAGCGAGTGCCTTTTCCCGATCCTCTGGCCTGGTGGGCAGGTCATGCCCTAGCAATAAATTAGCTGTCAACCTCCACGCTTGGATTAACGAGACCTACTTCAAGCTGTAGCACCGCTAAAGACAAACCTGTAGTACCTGTCAGGCGGTGGGAAGGACCTTGATGAGAAGCAATACATCTCCATTGACTTCATATGACACCGGACGTTATAAAAATCCATACAATATTTGGAAGACATGGAATGCCGATTGCTTGTTTTACAGAGAGCTCTTCATTCTCCCACTGGCCACACGATGGCAGAAGAAGCAAAGGACACTGGAAAAAGAAATAATTAAAAAAAAAAACACAAACAAAACACACACACACACACACACACAAAAAAAACCCCGAAACCACCCCAAAACAACTAAAAAAACCCCCAAGGCGGTGAGGGTTTGTGTGTGTCCCAAGGTCAGGGGGACCTTGGGCTCCCACCTCCTGCTGTGGTACCTGCCAGGGGCTGAACTTCAAAAACCTCCATCACCGTCAACAGTCAAAACAAAGGTTTTCACAGGACATTAAAACTATTTTGTGAGAGGATTTAATGGATTTTTCCCAAGCTGCGAGGTGTTCAGGGCAATCCCTCGGGTCACTCGGTTTGTGCCCTGTTTGCAGTTTGCTGAGCGCTTGGCTGATGTACTGGATAACTCTCTTTTTGTGGTAATTGAAGTGGCGATGGATTCCAACCAAGCAAGCTCTGTCGTCCAAAATTTCCTCTCGGAGAGGGACCTGCTCCTCGTGGTCCCCTTCCAAGGGCAGGGCATTCCTGGATGTGGGACGCAGTCCGTGCCAGCTCCGTGCAGGAGCCCTTTGGACACTGCCCGAACCTCATGTGTTGTCCTCACAGCACCGCCTGTTTGTGGTTTTCAAAGGCGCATTAAGAACAGATTTCGCTTCTAAAGACCTGTGAACTGATACAGTGGCTACCAAATCAGCAGTGGAATCGTGCAGGCTGTTCCAGGGTTTGAAAAAGCCCAGTCAGGGTTGTTTGCTTCCTCTCTGCGGGGCTGGTTTCTGCTGCCCTAAGGGTTTCACTGCCCCGAGGCCACCGTGTCAGCAGCAGAGGGGGGATGACAGCTGCCTTGGTTTCTCCAGTGAAATCCTGCCTTTGGCTGTTCGGGGTTAAGTCATGGATGGATTCGAACAATCTGGTTCACAGCAGGATACTGTGGTTCTGCTCTGCCTGACTTTGGGAGACCAGACACTCATCTGTAGCTCTTCCCAGCTGTGCTTGGATTTATTTAATCTGGGAGTTCCCTGGAAAAGGGTGTCCGTTGCTGTTGGCAGTGCATTAAAGCTAATTACCTAATGTTTAATTCTGTATCACAGTCCAAGTCTTGCATTTTGCTTCTAATCCCAGCAAACTGAAAAAACATTAAGACATCAGCATTTCAAACTAAACTGGATAAGGGCTGCAATTTGTATGGCACAGGAATCGTAAGGAAAGGTGCAGTTGCATGGATTCTCTCTTCAGCTGGTGAGACCAACTCTCCTGATCAATTAATGCAGGTGAAAGGTGAGGAGTAACTATACCTGTAGAAATATATTGAAGAGAAGAATATAGCAGTTTTTCTGTGGGCCAGGTTAAACCAGATTACTTTGGCCTTTGGAAACATGCAGGTGCCTAACCCCAAAGGCTGGATCTGTTCAGCACCTACCACAGAGCCTTGCAACAGGAAAAACGTCTGAGAACAACAGCTCCCTCTTCTAGCCAACACAAACAGGCTAGAAAAACATCAAGAAAGTACCTAAAAAGCAGTGCAAAAGCTGCAGGGTAGTGTTGGTCTAACTTTAGTTCTCTGTTTTATGGGGGAGGGAGCTCTACAGCCAAACTGGTTAGGCATTATATTAAGATGTTCAACAATTGCCATTCATTATTTTAAAATGCCTAGCATTGTTTTCTGGTTTCCTCTGTTGTGGTTAGGCCTTTGTGTCAAAGGTGAGTAACAGCACAGCTGCACAGGGAATGGTGGAAAGGTTGCACTTGGGATTCAGATGAGTGCTGGCTGTGCCCTTGGGAATGCTGCCTTGCTCAGCAGGGAGGTGGGAGCCTTCACTGGTCCATCTACTGCTGCCCTGGGAGAAGTGGGATTAAAAAAACCCTGTAGGCTCCTGCCTGTTGGACACCTGGCTTCTATTTTGGTGCTGGGGCAGGCTTTCTGTGCAGGCTTAGATATATCACACTGCGTAAAACTGCCAGACAGTGGGTGCTCATGTAGAGCAAATGCAACTGGGTTTAGCCTTAGTAAAATCAATATGATGCTATTCTCACCTTAAAAATGCGAAGTGGAAAATCTGTATGTTTTCCAGGTCTCTGAAAGCTGACAGTTGCTCTCTAGGCCCAGTCGTGGTGCCACAAGGTTGAGTTTTGCTCGTTTTCCAGGAAGAAGCTGACTTTAAAATGGGAGCAATGCAAGCTGCTGAAATGGCAGTGGCACCTGGCTGCTGGGGTCAAGGAGCCTGCCTGCTCCTGGAGGTGCTTGGAGCTGTCAGCAAGGGACAGCACCAGGAAAACTCCCTGGTCTGTGCTGTTGCAGCTCCAGAAAAGGCTGTTTTATTACTAGGCAATAATGTTGAAAGCATAACAAAAACACGTAGATTTTATTAAGTTACATCTCGTCTTTTTCAAGGTTGGCTGTTTACATTAATATTCTCATGCTTGACTAGGGAGATCCTCCCTGCAGGAAGCATTTCAGGTGAGTTTTGCTTCCACTCTTGCGCTGTCCCAGCCCAGGGGAAGGGGGATGTGTGTTTAGCCTGTGTGCTGTGGGAAGGCTGGAGGCACCAGGGAATGCTGGGCTAAGAGGCTGCAAAACTGCCCTGGCAATGGGCTGGCTTGGCTGTTAGCTGGCTGAGCCACATGGCAGGGAAGGGTTCCTAGCGGGGAAAAGTACCCAGTGACTCTAAACAGCCTCTGTGGTCAGTCATGACTTGGGAAAAGTGCTCCAAGGTGTGTTTATGTTGGCTGCTTGAGCATGGTGCCAGTGATGGGGCTTCTGCACCAGGGGAGGGGAGGACTGTGCTTGCAGTGCAGAAAGCCAGCCGTGCCCTGGGCTGCATCACCAGCAGGTGAGGGAGGGACTTCTGCCCCTTATTCCACTCTTGAGATCCTGTCCTGCAGTGCCACGTGGACCTGTTGGAGCAAGTTCAGAGGAGGCCATGAAGATGCTCCAAGGACTGGAGCATCCCTGCTATGGTGACAGGCTGAGAGAGCTGAGGGCGCTCAGATTGTGGAAGAGAAGGCTCTGAGGAGACTTTAGAGTCCCTTCCAGTGCCTAAGGTGGATGCAAGATTGCTGGACAGGGGCTTCTAATGAGGGCATGTAGTTATAGGACAGGGGGAATGATGCTTTGGGCAGGTCACACAAGGGATAGCCCTCTATAAACTGTAGAAAGGCAGGTTTGGATTAGATACTAGGAAGAAATTCTTTCCCCTGAGAGTGTTGTGGCACTGGCACGGGCTGTCCAGAAAAGGTGTGGATGCTCAAAGCCAGGTTGGACGAGGCATTCCTGCCGGGACAGGCGTAGGAACGAGACGGTCTCTAAGGTCCGTTACAACCCAAGCCGTTCCATGCC
>VZRX01008789.1:91184-169092 GCA_013398075.1 Notiomystis cincta | reverse complement strand
GCCCCGCAGCGGCGACTCCGTCCGACCCCGCGAGCCCACCAGAAGTTGCTTTTGCTGCCAGAGCCCATACCTTGTTTTTTTTTTTCCCTCCCAAAACCTGTCGGAGGGGACTTCCCCGCCCCGGCAGCGCGCTCCCCGAACCGCGTGGCTCTTCCTGCCCTGGGCGGGATGCAGGGTGCTGCCCCCGCCGCTGCTCCGTGCCGCCAAATCCATCCCGATCCCTTCCCGGTGCCACATAAGCTGCTTGGGGATTTCACCGTGACCTCATTGCTTGGCCTGAGCTCTGTAATTACTCATTTTTTCCTTTTCCACAGCAAATGTGGGAAAACCGGTGTTTTAACATCGTTTCAGGCGCTGCTGTTTATTCAGCAGTGTCATTGATTGCGCAGTGCGTAGTTAGCAAAGTTCCTGTAGTTCAGGCAGTGGTGTGTGATGTTAGCAGAGCCCAAACACCTCGGGAGGCTCCGGAGCCGCTTCCCGAGGCACTACCCGGTTACCTGCCGGGATAATGGGCTCTGCCCGCGGCTGCCTGCAAGGCCGGAGCCGCTGGGAGATGCGCTCTCAGATTCGCTTTTGGTTTGGAGCGAGATGCTTGTGCCAGATTTTCCAGGCTTGTAGCACAAGGGACTCTAAATCTCCTTTTTAAGTCTGGAGGTAGCTCTGCGGGGCTCGGAGGGGAACAATTTGATTTTGGCTTGATTTTCCCATTCGTAGGCTGTGTTTCTGTTGCAGGCTTGGGGTTAGCCCCGTGGACGACATACCTACCAAAACCCTTGTTTTGCAGCCTCGGGGACAGGTAGATCAGATAGAAACTCGGTGCCCTGGCTTTGATGCCTTTTGAGTTTAGCTCTGCCCTAAGTGCTTCTTACCCCACCCTAGCAGGAGGATTTTTTTCAGTCGTGTCGAGCGGCATTTGTGGTTTGAGGCATCTCCACTGAGTTCAGACAAAAGCTTTTGTAGGTGGCTGCTTCCTGTAAGCAGGTAACTGTGGGGGTGCCTGCCTGGGTTCTGGATCCAGCACCCTCCTCACTCCTGAGGAGCATCCCCCGCCCTGCCTGGGAGTCCCACACAGTGTCACACAGGAGCCCCTCTGGGCCACCTCTTACAGTCCCTTGGTGTAGGGAGGGGATGTTCAGTGCTGCTGGGGTGTGATGTCCTTTGAGGTGGAAAAGAAACATCCTGAGCACAATCCAGGTATTTCTAAACACTTTGTACAGGGCTGAGCTGTTGCAGCACCTATTTGGACGGGCAGAGGTGGTTTTCTGGCTGGAGGAACAGCTCTGTTCAGGGACCAGGACATTGTGCCAGGTCATCCGCAGTGTTGGTGCGGGGATTTAGGCGTCATTTCTGCCTCCTGGCTTTACAAACAGCATTTCAGTAGCAAGAAGCTCTTTGTTATCAAGCTGGTGCAAGTGATACAGGTCCCCTCATATGAGCCTTTGGCTAATAGAGCTGTTCCTGCCATGCTGCTGCAGCTCTGCCCTGTCCCCAGCCCTGCAAGGTGCCACAGTGAGCTTGGGTCAGTCCTCTCTCTCCTGCTCCATGGGAGGAGAGGGCAACCCATGCCCATCTCTGTGGAATTATCCCCAAGCTGCTGTCTTGCCCTCAGTCCTGGATGGGTAATGCTGGGCTTCAAGAGATGCTCATCTTGTGGCAGTGGCATTGCAGAAATTCACTGCAGTTATTAAAGGCTGCAGATTTTCTGACACTTAAGATCCCATAGGGCTATTCAGATAAATGTTGTAACCTCTCCACTGTGTGGTCTCTGCCTGAGGCTCATAAATACCAACAGATATTAAAAATCCTGTTTTCAATTGTATTTCGCAGCTTAGGCACAATGGATGTGACTTGCCCTGTCAACATGACTGTTTGTGGATCTGTTTTTCCCTCCCATAAACTCTTACCCTGGATAGGGTATGAAATGGGATGGTAAAAAGAGCAAGAAGGGTAGAGTGGTACATGTGGGTCTGCTTGGCTGCCTGGGGGTACAGACTGATGCTCTGCAGAAACAAATTGGATCCTGAACTTTGATTTTCAGGGCTGAAATAATCCCTATCAAAGGAAGAGTGGGGTTGGGATCACTGCAGGGAGGTGGGATTGAATTGCTATGGTTAATCCACTTTTAGGAGATACTGTCAACTTGAAATATAACTTTAATTCTTTTTTGGAAACAGATTCTAGCACTGGAGTCTTATTTTTAGTCTCATGCTGCTTGTACGGCTGTTGTGGGGAGGATGTGAGAGTGGAACGGGGAAGTGTGTTGGTGTCCAGGGGAGGACTGGGGTCACTCTGCTGTGCTGGGCTCCTCACAGGACTCTGGCGAGCTCTGTCCACTTCCAGACTCCCTGGGAGGTGCCGGTCCCTGTGTTGTACATCAAAGACAATCTGCTTTTTCTCTTTTATTACTCTACCCGTATTCCTCGGGAGCTTGCAGACAGCTGTACCCTGGGGCCACAGCTCTGCACCACAGTTCTGCCAGTGCCTGCTTGGGCTGTTGTAAGAAATAAGTGAGAAATGCAGAAAGAGAAGTTACTGATGCCCTCCTTGTTTTCAGTTTTCCTCCCAGTGTGTTTTTATTTAAGGCCAGTCTGGAAGTGAGCCCAGCGAGCTGTGACCCTGCTCACGGTGCAGGAAGGTTGGCATAGTGGGTAAAGCACCCCAAGGTGCTCTCCCTCCTCTTGGGATGCCTGGTGTTTGCTGAGTCCCTGGGCTGATGCTCGCCGGTCATGGTGCTCTGTCCTGGGTCTCCTGCCTCTGCAGTCAGTGCAGTTCCTTGCTCTGATACTCTCCTGTTTGCATCCAAAACCCTGGATAAGTGAGAAAACAACAAACAATCTGTAACTGGGATTCTTCTGTTTGAGTGTTTGTGCAGTGTCTAACAATAGGACCTTAGATGTGTTATTCCAGTTTAATTACATACCTTGAGGCCTGATCCTCTTTGCAGCCTTGTGCCCTGGGAAATCTCTAGTGTTTGTCGAGTGCTGGGCTTGTTGTGAGCTGCTGGTTCTCGACAGTGTTTGCTTGGCTTTGGGGGAGGAAAAGTGCCTCTTAGATGGGTGTGGAGTGGTTGTCCCTGGGCTGGATGCCTGTGACTCTGGGCCTTTGTATTGTCCTAGGCTGCAGTGCTGGTCTCTCGCTGCTCCTCTCCTGACGTCTGCATCCATCTCCCCTGTGCAGCTGCCAGCAGTGGGGGTACCCCCAGCTTGGTGATGGGGCCCTGTGGGGTAGGTCCTACCTGGAGCCCTGCAGGAATGTACCCCCACTGAGACCTATTCAAAGGGCTGAAAATGGGAAATGGCCCAAAGTCACTCTTTAGGTGGGAAGTAACTTCCTACTGACACTGGGGAATGGGTGAGAAGGGGGCAGGGGCGGGTGAGGAGAGCCCCTGGGATGCACTGGGCCCTGTGGGGCTGACCACTCTTGGCTGCTGGCCCCTGCCCAGCTCGGCAGGATGCTGGAGTACGGCTTGTGGAAGATGCCCAAGGCTGGAGTGGAGGATGCTGATTTACACTCCCCTCTTAAGGATGTGCAATGAATGTGTAATAAAATCTATTTTTGCACACAGAGCACATCTGTGATTTCCTTTCACACTTGGAGTGTGAACCAAACATTAGTGTGTGATTACAGTTCCTATTCTAATAACAAAGATGACTGTAGGTAGGGGTTGGAAGCTGTAAGAATTGTCTTTTCCCCCCAGTCCAGCCTTGTTAATGCCTGGAGAGTGAGGCTGCATGTCAGATACCTTGTACCTGACTGCCAGCTTCTGCAGCAAGTGTTTTGCTTTTATTGATGTGACAAAAACCTGCAAGGAGTGAAGGTTGGGGCTGGGGTGTCTCTGTGACACCAGGTGGCAGTTCTCCTTGGAGAAATCCCACATTTCAAAGGAATATGGGTTTTAATGAAGCCACTTGAATTTTTCATGAGAGCTGAAATTTTATTTAACGTGATAGCAGCATTCCATGTGCTCAGGGCCCCTTCCCCTGTAGCAGCCATATGGCAGCCCATGCTTGACCATAGAGAAGTCAAGGGAGGCTCAAACAGGGGAGCTGGAACTGTGAAAAGCTTAAGGTTTGCAATCCCTTCCCTGGAAAATGAGGACACAGGAGTTTCTCAAGTTCTGGGCAATATGGGGACACAGGGGTTCCTCAGATTCCTGTAACTATTTCCTCTCTAATGTCTCCTAACTGTAGCCTTATTCCCAGAAACAGCTCAACCATTTGGCTAGAAATAAATAAAAATCGAACACAAAACTTGGCCTGGGATAACCAGCTGCGTGGAAGCATTCATGTGTACAGCTGAAGTTTGGGGAAGTTGGAAATTGCTGTAG
This sequence comes from Notiomystis cincta, assembly GCA_013398075.1. Taxonomy (NCBI): domain Eukaryota; kingdom Metazoa; phylum Chordata; class Aves; order Passeriformes; family Notiomystidae; genus Notiomystis; species Notiomystis cincta. The sequence goes on along the minus strand of VZRX01008789.1, from coordinate 164,765 downwards.
GGAAGGCTGGAAAGCACCAGTCAAACATTAATGGTAAGTGATGCTTCTAATTAAACCTTGTGGCATGTTGAAACTTTTCTGTGGAGAATAACATGCCTTGGCTGTATTTTCTTCTTCCCTCCATACCACTTTTGTCCCCAGCTGGTATTTTGCTAAGAGTAATGATGATTGTCTGGGCTGTGCGGGAAGGGTTCAGAGCTGAGCTGACTGGAGCTGCAGCTGAAGACATGGCAATTTGCTTTTAATAATAAAATTTGTAAAAGCAAACAGGGCATCTATTAATAACAAGCTTTTTAGCCTTGCCTTTAGTTTCATCCTGTTGCCTTTGGTTTATGCATTTCCTTTCTGATTAAAACTGCTGTTTTCTGGCTGTAACTGTCTCTAGTGGACAGATTTATTTTTTTTTAAGTGTTAGTTAAAAGCAAAGCTGTTGGAGAGCATTCACGGTGTCTGTAAGTCAGAAGAAACTTTCACACCCAAATTAGTTCTTGTCTGCCAGTGATCATGTTTTTAGCAATGCAGGTTTGGTCCCTGTGAGCATCTTCCTCCCATGGCACTGTGCTTGCATCTCTTATCCCAGATGTGTCATTCCTTGCATTAGGGGACTGTGTTCCCTTGGGAGACTTAAACCCACTATTCTTGCTGAGAAGATGCTGGACTGGTCAAGTAGGGGAACATCTCTGTGGCCAAGATCTGCCTGCCAGAGGAGCTTGCACTGCAGGGGTGAGGGGGTCACTGGGGTGCCTGGGAAAGGGGGAATTTTCCAAGAAACTTGGAGACAGGATGACTGAGTGTGCTCTTAACCCGTTTGCCTTTTCCTAGAAATGTTTGCTCAGCAGATTTTTGAGGGGAGTTTCCTGTATTTACTGTGTGTGGGAGGCAGGTACTGAGGCTGGAGGGCAGCAGGGAGGTTTTCCTGCATGGCTCAGTGGTCACTCTGGTGGCCTTCTGCCCAAATGTGTCCCCTGCTGAGGGGAGAGGGCAGCAGCTCCTGCCCTGTGCCAGGGCAGCCTATCCCGAGGTGATCTCAGAAAATACCTCTGCATCTAGACTGAAATCTGCTTCTTGCTGCTTGTCTCAGAACTACTGCTGTGCTTGCTGAGGTCTGGGAAGGATGGGCTGGTTTGTCCTGAGCAGGTTTTGCCAGGGCTATCTATGCAGGCTGTCGGGGGCTTCACCTGCCTGTGCTCTCCGCAGCCAGTGCCCCGTGTCCAGGCCTGGCCCCACAGGTGATGCTGCAGGAGGGCCTGGCACACATCTGCAGCTCTGCCCCTGCCAGCTCCCTCACCTCTTGCAGGTAGACAAGATTATTTTTTTTTTTCCTGCTTTAATTACCAAGCAATACCGAGGTTCAGTGGTGGGGATTTTTAGCGTTTTCCCTTTTTTGCCTGGAGATTTGCAGCTTTCTCTAACTTGTGGGCACCGTGCAGATGCTGGGCTGCAGGCAGGGCTGGTCCCCAGCAGCTTGGCGTGCTGGGCTGTGGCTGTGTTGGGTGGTCACCTGCTGTCCTTCAGCAGCCCCACACCTCTGGGCTGCTGTGGGCACTGCCCAGTGACCTAGGCTCTGCCCTGACACTGTCCTTAGGGACACTGTGCCAGTCAGAGGGGTGTCCTGCTCATTGGAAATAGGTGATAAGGTTGCTGCTCACTGTGCTGATGATCGTAAGCCATTTCTGTTATTATTAGTGAAATAATTTACAGTAATCTTGTGTGGTTTTGCTCTCCTGAGGCTCCCGTACCCTTTCCCCAGGCTGGCTCCACGATCAGCAGGCAGCCCCTGCTGCTCTCAGTGTAACCATCACACTGCAGTTTGCTGAGCTGCTTTGAATTACCCAACACGCCGCCAGTGACTGCTTCACTACGTTTGCCTGAACTGGTTAACATTTGATTTGGGCAATAAGTATTTTGCTTTTTTGCAATAAATTTGACTCCAAGACGTGAGCAGGGAGCTGTTCCGTGGAGTGCCTTAACCTTCCTGTGGGAGGAGGGTGATGCTGCTGCCTGTGTGCTGCAGGGGATGGATGGCAGTGAGTGGCAAACTGGTTTAAAGCTTGATTTACTAACTTGTAGCCTGGGGAAACAGTGAAACTTCCCTATTTTAAAAGGTCTCCTCTGGTTCCTGCTTGGCAGCAGCACAGCTGCTGGGTCAGGAAAAGCCTGTTTTGCCCAGAGGCTGCAGCGACTTCAAAATATATATATATATATATATGTATTAAATATGCATGCATGCAATATATGCACATTGAATATGCATATGAGCAATATATAGAGATGCATTAAATGTATATATTTATTTTTGCTTATGGACTCTTTCTCAGGCTTGGCCAAAACCCAGGGAGTTTCTGGGCAGTGATTGGCACAGGGCACTACTTTGATGGTTGGAAAGTGCATTTGGATATTGAGCTGCACATGGGACAGTGGGGCGGGGAGAGGAGCTGAGGTGCACTGCCCGGAGGGAAGCAGTCCTACGTTTTGCTTTTCTTCCTCTCCATCATTGTTCATGCTCTCATAGGGATGCTCACTGCCACAGATGCTGATCAGAACCAACACTCTCTAAAATTTTAGCTCCTCATGCAATCCCTTCTGCACATGATTTGCAATTTGTCCTGTGGGCACCTGTTGCATCCTGCTGACTCCAGTGATTTTTTTCCCCAAACCCTTGTCATGTTTTTTGGGATGGAATTCCAGCTGAAGCTCATTTAGTCTAAAAGCATATCTCCCGTGGACATCCAGCCTAATTGATAATGCTTCAGAGACATTTGTCCTGCTCTCCTTAATGAAAGCTTAGTGCATGATCCAGTTGTTTGTAAAGAGCTTTTTGTTTTCCTCCTGCAGCAGAGGGAGGGGTAAACCCCCTGTGAGGCTTTTCTAGCTGGATATTTTGCTCTCAAATCAGGCTTTTTTTTTCCCATCTTGAACAAGAGTCCTGTTAAAGTCCATTGTGGCCTTTGCTGAGTAATGCTTTGCTGCAGGCTTTTTGCTCTTGTTTTCAGCTGAATTTTCAGGATCTACAGGTGAAAGGACTCTAGCCTTGCTTGGTAATTTCTTGCTGTGTATTTCAGAGAATTTTTACATCTGGCATGTCTTAAAGTGTGCTGTGCACCTTAACAAAATTCTGTGAGACTGTTAAAGTGGGAAACAGACATCGCTCACTCGGTCAGTGTAGTTTGTTTGCAGTATTGTGGCAAATGCACCGATTTGCAAAACAGAGGGATCCTCCATTTCTGGTACTGTAAAGGACATAGAAAAGCTGAGTAAGATGTGCAACAGGCAAGACCAGACAGTTTCAAGCGCTTCTTTGGTACTGCAATCCAAGATCTCTTCAGCAGTAATACAAATTAAATACTGCTTGACTGCAGCGACACTGTACTCTGTTGCTGGAGTCTCAATTGGCTTAAGAGGGGGAAAAAAATAAAAAAAACCTAAATCTCACTGCCGGGAAATTAAATGCAGGGGAAAAAAATCCACTTTTGTGAGCAGCCCTTCTATCTTTTATTATGATTTTTGTGTAATTCCTCCCCAGCATTCATATGAAGCCAAGCAGCTGCTATCTGTAGGGACTCAGACTGCACTGGGGGGCTGCAGAGCCAATCTTGAAATGCAGTATTAATGTGGGTTTTTTCCCTGTTTGCTTTGGGTGGTGTTTTGCATGCCACTTTTGTTCGCTCTAAGTTGTGGAAGGTTTTTATTCTTTTTATTTTTTCCTCCTTCCTTACAGCTCACCTTTTCAGGCATTGTTTGCTCAGGGAGGGAGTGCAGCAAAATTAGCTGCAATGCCCAGAGGGCTGTTGTCCTTGTATCAGCCAAATTAATATTGTGGAGTGCATCATTTCCATGTGGTGGTTTCTCGCAGGGCATTTGGATGGATGGAAGAGAGACTTTCCACTTGACAAATGCCATTGCAGTAAGTGCAGGATGGGAAGCAGTCAGGCAGAGAGAGGAAGCCTTGGTTGAAGGAGCTTGTGTTGGTAACTGTGAGAGCAGGAACGCCCTTGTCTTGGTGCCTGGCTAGGATGGGATGGGCTGGAGACGGCTGAGTCATCTGCAGGGATGTGTTCTGTCCTCCAGCACAGGATGGGCTCGCTGCTGCTGGGGGGATCGCAGAGAAACCCCCTGAGCTCCAAGCCTGACGTCCCAGTGCCAGCTGAAACCTCAGCTGCCTGTCCCTGTGGCTGAGCAGCTTTCGGGGCTGTTGTGCTGGGCAGTGCTCAGGGCGGTGCTTGTGCGGCCACTGCTCTGCTGCTCTACCCAGCCAAAGGATTTCCTGAAGATAAACAGTTCTAGGCCACATGGTGAGGATTTCTCTCCTGACTGGGTGGATTTCACTGATTCGGTATCCTGGTATGACTGTGCTTGCAAGCCCCAAGGATGAATCTGTTGGTCATTGTAGTACCCAGAGATGAAAATATTCCCAGTGCGGTCTGGGTCATGTGGAGCAAGGGGTGAAGTAGGTGATTTCTACCTCTTTTCCCTTATGTCTCCTGCTGCTTCTGTTTTTTTGTCTGTAGTATGGCAAGGAACAGAAAACCACAGCTTTTATGGTTGAAAAACTCCATCTGAGCATGTGGAGGGTTTGGACACCTTGGGTACCCACTGAGGGGATCGAGGGCACCCCGGGGTGCTGATGCAGAACTCAGAGAGTCCCTGCAGGCTGGACCTGCCCTCCCATCCCTCCTGGTGGCTGTTGTGTGGGAGACAGGACAGCTTCCCTGGGGGAAAGCTTGGTCTGGAGGATGGGTCTGAGCAGCTCTGGGTGCCAGCCCTGGCCTCTGGGGTGCTGTGGTGAGGTACACCCTGGCAGACTCTGCCCCTGGAGTATGGACAGCCAGGCAGGCTTGCTTCCCAGGGGAAAGGGAAGAAACTGCTCTGGGAAATTGGCTTCTTGCCAGTCAGCTGGCAGCCTGGCTCTGAAGTGCTGGGAAAACTTAAAAAGGGGCAAAATGTTTGTAGGTGGCAGAGGTTAGAGTAATGTCTGGCCGAGCTGGGATGCATAACGTAGCATTTAGAGTTTTTTTGTTTCCATAACTGAAGAGCTCAGGCTTTCAGAGGACCAGAAAACAACGGGAAAACCAACAAATTATAGCTCTGCTGGGTGATGCAAGCACTGACAATTGCAAACTGGGAGGTTTTTTCCATTTCACTCCTATTTTAATTTTTGCCAGGCCAAATCACAGCTCTGGAGAGCTTGCTGCCCTGCTAAAATAGCTGCCGATGAACAGACATATGTGCACAGCTTGAGCCAGGGAGAGGAGGGAGGAAGAGTTTTGAAGACAGGAAGACCTCGTTGTATTTGCTTTGTGACCTCTGCAAAACATTTGGCTCTTATTCAAAGTCCTTTTTCTGTTCTCGAGCTTGAAGTGTTCCTATGAGCCTGAATTTTATATGCTGGCGGCATGCTGGTCGAACTTTTCTTTTGGACTGCCAAAAATAAAGATCTGCTGCCTGTATTTCAAGATGAGCAATGGTTTCATAACCCTGGCTGCCAACAGGACAGGGACAAAAAGAATTGAGATGCTGAAAACTTCTGAAGGTCAGTGGCTGTGCTTGAGCAGGAGCAACAGATTTTCCACAAAGCAGCAGCGCTGAAGTAACGCTGCCCCAGTGGTGATCCTATCTGGATTTGGCTTTCTGCATCACTTGTGGACCTGACTCTGTACAAAGTGCTGCTGAACAGAAGCTGTGGTTGCAGACACTGTGGCATGTTTGCTGGGAAGATGCAGCACTGCCTGGTTTGAGACTAGACTGCCTCCAGAAGGAAAAACAAAATCTGTGCCAAAAAAGGTCTTTTCAGCTGTCGCCCCTGTCCACAGCATGTCCAGGATGGGGCTGGGCCCTCCTTTAAATTTATTACCTAGGGAAAAAAACTCTTGTGTTTCCTCTCTCCACCCTTATGAAATCTTTCAAGTAGCCTTTTCCCCTGTTCTCTCTACCCAGCCATGTCTGTCTGTTTTTATCAGTGGCTTTGTTGGCTAAGTCAGCTTTTCCAGGAAGCACAGCCTCATTGAGCTCTGCCCAGCCCGTTGTCCTTGGTGAAGGTGATCTTTCTGTAAGACCATATGGTGAGGCAGCAGGTCTTTGGGATGGGGGGACGAGGGGATGGGCTTTGGCTGCTGCCCCTCACTTGGCTGCACCTCCACCTGCACGAAGGATGGTGTGATCTGGGTCAGTGAAGCTGTGCTAGAGCTTGTCATCTACTGCTTTATCATCCCCAGGGGCGAGGTCTGGCTGTTGAGCCCCATCACATGTGGACTGTGGTGTAAAAAACCTTTTACCACAACTCCTCTTTTGCTTTAGCTGCTTCTTTAGGTCTGGGAAGCTCTCATGGTTGCCCCTGCTGCCCCCCACCTTGGCTGGAGCCAGCTTAAGCCAGTGGTCACTCCTTGTTGGTCATGTTTTGTCCCTGGCTGAAATATCAGTGAGAGCTTCAGCCTCAGCACAGGAGAAGGGATACTGGTTTAAATTTCAACCTTCTGTTTTCCCAAGGTACCAGCCTTCCCATCCTGCATAGGGATGAGCAGCAGAAGTCCTGTCCAGTGGGAAATGAGGTCGGGTGGTGTGTGCCTTCAGCCCTTCCCCCTGAACCTATGAGCTCTTAGTGTTTCAGATGCAGTATTGGCTGGTTGTTTTTTCCAAGGTCTGTGTGTGCTATTGACCCTTTCCTGCAGGCACAGGGAGAGTGGTGGGGTTGGTCCTGATCAATGGAGTTCTGTCCTTAAATCAGGAGATCTGCCTAAATATGTGGTCCATGTGGGTAAGCACAGTCTGAGCTGCTGAATTATTAAGGATATTCTCAAAGCATTGCTTTTACCCTCATAGAAATGACTAAGGACAAAGAGTCATAGAAAAACTGGCAAGAAGAAATCACAATTAAAAATATATCAGCTGGGCAATGAGGTTGATGTGCTGAGCAACTTCCTGAGGCTGATGGATGTTTTGGGGAGGTTACGGTAAATTTATGGAGGCTTTTAAAAACTGTGGATGTGTTTTCCTTTGTTCTTCTGAGGCTAAATGAAACAGGAGCTGGAAGAGGCTGTTTTGGGAGGTGCCGTTATTTTTGCAAGCTTTTTTTGTAAATCAGGTCGCCTTCTCTTCTACTTTTATGATAAATGGAACAATACAGGAGCAATTAGACTTTAAACTATTCATGAGATCGAAGCCAAGTAATGTGATTTAATCTTTCTTTCACATATATTTAATATAAGCTGTGATTTCATTCAAATGTTTGCGCTTTGTACTTGTACTGTATAATTATGTCTGGGTTTAGCAGATGATTTTTTTTGTAAATTCCTGTGGCTTTTATTAGATCTGTTTTCTATGAGTTATTTGTGTTTACTTTGTGGCTGAAAGTTATCTTCAGCAAACATGAAAGGAGAGGTTTTTTTACTAGTTAGTTCTGGTTTTGGTGCTTTCTGGAACTGTAGTAAATCAAATGGTGGTGGTTTTTTTCTTCTGCCACTGTTTTTTTTCTGGAAACAGGGCCAGAAGGTAGCACAGACACTTGCTTTCCATATGGGGGATATAATTAAACACTCTGTTTGCAGCTGCCCTAGAAATAGTCCATTTGAAGTGGCTCCTTGTCAGCGGGGACTGCAGAGCACAGGTTCATCTCTCCTGTTGAACTCGGTCTAGCTCCATTAATTTTTACCCAGGCTTGCTAATTTTTACTCAGGTTTGCAACTTCTATCCAGTGCCATCAGGGTCCTGTGCATGGTGATGGATTCCCAGAAAGTGGGGAGGGCTGGTGAAAGGGAGCCTCTCCCCACGGCAGGCAGGAGCTGAGTGCTGGGGAGGGACATTTCTGTGAGAGGAGGGCACAGATGGAGAAGGGGAAAGAGGCACAAAGGGACACTTGCCTGAACTGAGGCAGAGAATTTGGGAACTGCTGCAGGCTGCAAATGTGATTCTGCCATTCTCTATGTAATGCTCCAGTAGCTTCAAGTCATCAATATGTTGGGTTATTAATTGCATCCATGGGCATTTTTATTCCTGGCTTGATGCCTTCAAATCATACCCATTCTTATCTTCTCAAAGAAAAATTTGTAGAGAAATGCCAAGCCTCAGGTGATATTCCATGGGCATATAGTTGGGCATTTTAAGTTTGGACAAAGAAAATGGCCATTATCCCCCCCTAATGCCTTGATTTTGGAATTGCTGCTTGTGGCAGTACATGAGCTTTATAAAAGGTGCAAGTATGGGCAGGCTGGGTTACATCAACATGTTTGACAGAAATACATTCATGTGTGCATTTCTCCCTGGCACCAGGAGGGTGGTGCTGCAGCAGCAGCTGCAGCCCTTTGCCCTGCCCAGCGTGTCCCGCAGCGGTGCCGACTGCGCTCATTGATCCGGGCACCTGGGCCTGCCCAGGGCAAAGCCAGGACAGGCAGCCAGCTGCCAGCTGCAGGGACGCTCCTGGCAGAACAGCCTCGCTTGCCTCTTCTTTATCTCCCATGATTTGTGTTTGACTCTCTGGCTCCTGTCTTCCAGCTGAGCTCCTTCAGGAGAAATCTGGTTTGGATGCCCTGCTGAAAGATTGATTTGCTGATGGGCTTGGTTAGGCACTGGGGGAGTAGATCAGGAGCTCTGAACTGAAGCTTGAGACATTGCAGGTGAGACCTACATCTTTGGGGCTGGTCTTCAGGTGATGCAGACAGGACAGTGGCTCAAAATGCCTCCCTCCCTCCTCTTTTCAGTCCTGGTGTCTGCAATGTCCCCTGATGCTGCTGTGTGTCTGCCAGCTGCTGGGAGCTCTTCTGGGTTGCAGGGACATGACAGGGCAGATGGGTGTGTGGTCACCTACTGCCATCCTCAGATTCTCCAGGCTTGGTGGGAGAGTGCAGTGTGGCTTCCCTGGCACTGTCCCAACACCTTGACCAGTCTGACACTGCTGATGGCTGCAGATAGCTCTGCTTCTCCAGGTGCTCGCACAAACACCACGCCTCCGGCCGAGGGAGGTGAGAAAGTGCCTATGAAGGGAGTGCAATTGTTTATTTTCTTGAATAATCCTTTCGGCAGGCTTGGCTCAGAACAGCAGGAGAAACTCTTGCTTTTGCCTGTACCAGCTCACTCCAGTGCTGTGGACTGTGGGCTTTGTAGAACCCCACCAGGCAAGGAGGCAGCTGCTTGAATATCCAAGTAATTTTTTTTTTCATCAGAATTAAAATTTTTGATGAAAGGCAGTCGGAAAAAGTCGTCTAAATCCTCTCCCTGCTAATCTGCATATTTTATGATTTTCCCGAAAGCCTGGCAGTTATTCCCTAAATCTCCCTCTAAGTCTCCGTTGAGAGCCGTTATTAAGACGTAGCAATCTATTAGCGACCCAGCAAGCAGCCCGGCTCGTCAAAGCGAGTGCTTTTAATTGCTGAGCTCAGCCAACACCTCTTGCTGCAGGCATCTGGTGTGTGCTCACTTTCTGGGGGCTGGAGGAGAGAGAGATGTGGTGTGAAGCCTTCCAGCTTCTCGTGTGGCTGTGGGAAGGTGTGACGCCGTGGGGTGGTTGAGGGAATGGGAAATGCAATGCTGTGAGTGGTGGGAGCCTAGTTAGACCATGGAGGGAGGGCTTCTCCCTCTGAGGGCTGGGATGCTCCATGCAGTTACAGTGTCACTGTTACCGTGGTGTTGCACTCATCTTGGGAGGCAATGCTGGATAAATAAGTGAAGGGATTTGAGGGTGAAAGCCCTCCTAGGAGCTGGTGCTGATAACTCGGTGTGGCTTGGTCAGCCAGCACACCACACCTGGATTTGGGCTCTCCTCTGCTCTGAGGCTTCACATACACTGTGTTTCCTGTCTAACTGTGGGTAGTCAGGAAATCCTCGTGTATACTTTTCCAGAAGCTCTTTAAGCAGAACTTTGTGGTTTCCGTGCCAGTGCGTGCGGTTGGCAAACCCTCACCCGGCTCCTTCCCACTGCTCTGCCAGTGGCGCGGGGAGGGGAAGCTGTCGCTTCCTCCCTGTGCTGGAGGGATGCTCGCCAGCATGGCTGGCTCTACATCCTGGACAGGGCCACCACGACGACCAGACATGGGGACATCTGTCTTAGCTACCTGGTGCTGCTGTGGTGTGGATGGGTGGCTCTCCCTCTCACTCCTGGGGCACAGGTTGGTGAGACCCGTGACTTGCACCTCCGTGCAGTGGATATGTCAGGGAACCTTTTTTGGGTCTGTTTTCTAGTTTGGAAGAGGCTCTGCTTGCTGCTGGTGGTGGTGTGGCTGGGAGGATGGTGGCATTCCCCAGCTGGGAGTGTATGCCAGCCCTGCACACGTTTGGCAGCTGCTGGAGGTGGCCACTGCCGGGGGCCTGGTGGCTGCTGATGGCTCTGCCGGGAGGTGCAGGGGCATCACACAGGGCATGAGAATCTTCCCTCGTCCTGCTCTGAGCATCAGCCACTGGAGATGAGGATGGCTGTAGTGAGAGCAGTCAGCACACCTCCCCAAGTATGGGCATGGTGTAAAAACACTTCTTTAGTTAAAGTTGTTGCAGACATGGTTGGGAAACAGAGGAAAGGAAGAGCTGCTGCTTCCTTTGGGCAGGTTCTGCTCCTGGTGCGGTTGCTACTCCAGGTCCACTGGTTTTAGCTGTTTAAATTTTTGGTTTTGACACTTTCCTCAAGCAGCAGTTAGTCCCAGGCCTTGCTGTCTTGGCATGTTTTTCTTCAGAGCACCTTTTCTCTAGCTGGATTTTGTTTGCACCGTGACAAGCTGCCTGTGATGAACCCTTTGGACAAAGGGATGCTGAGCCAGATCCAGGGCACTCCAGGAGCATCCATCTGCAGCAGGCTGAGCCCGTGCTGGGCAGCTGACATGGGACAGGGATTTGGCATTTTTGACACCTGCCTGGTTGGGTTTCAAAGCAAGCAAGCTGTAGGGTTGAGGATTAGTATGACTAAGTGGAGTATGAACAGTAGCTGCTGGTGTTTTAGCAGCGCTGCTGCCTGCTAATGCCCTTGAACCATAGACTGTGACAAAGGTCTTCCCTATTCATGTTTCAAAATTCAAAACCTTCACTCTAAGGAAACCTTACCCTTGTCTAACACCACTCTTTCTCCCCTACCCCTTTTCCCCCATTTGCTTTTAGTGGGCATTTTAAATTCAGGTGTAATTTTAAGTTCAGCATCACAAAATATTTCCTGATGCTAGCCAGGTCTTCTCCCTTGGCTGTGAGCATCTGTGTCAAGGACACTTTGTTAGATGAAAGGGGGAATCTGAACAGAATAAAAAGCTGATTTTTAAACTACTGCACAGTTCTACTGGTTTTGAAAATAAAATTTTCTGTTCCACTGAGGATCTTGAGTGTACTGGACAGGCCAGAGCTGGAGGCTGATGGAAATGGAGCTCACAGGGCTGCCTCATCCACTGAGAGCATCCAATGGACTGTAGGCATTGGCAGGGACCTGCCTGGCCTCCGCTTTGTCACAAGTTTGTAATGGTTTTAAAAGAAGCTACAAGAAGTTGGAAATTCGATGTTTAATAGTTGCATGGAAATAGAATAATTTGGTGTGAATTTCAGGTACTTCGTTTACTCTGTGTTAGCATCCTCTCCATTGCATCAGGAGCATCTGTGTTTAATTTGAGGGATGCTGTCACTTCCCCTGGGTAGCCTGGGAGGGCTGTGGGGTGGCCGGGTCTCCGCTAGAGCCCCGTGTTGCTGATCCCAGGTCCTTTGTGTAGGGCTGCTGTCATCCTGCTGAGCAGCCCTGCTTCCCCACTGAGGTTGTTCCACTGCAATTCCCCTCATCCTGCTGTGGAGCAGTGGCACTGTCATCAAGCCCCCGTGACGTGAGGTTGACATTCACTTGTGACATCTCATTCTGCTTTAAATTAAACCCCCAGCAAGCCCAGCTGGCTTCCCAGCACCCTGTGTGTCATCTTGAGGAGTTTGTGATGTGAAACTATCTGCTTCGTTATTCGTGATTTTAGCTGAGATTTTAAAATAGCAAAAGTAGACCCTTTTGGTTTTTTGAGCTGAGTACTAAATCTGTGTGTTCCAGTGTGGGGGTGAGACATTTTGCATGGGCTTGAGGGTCGGACAGAAGAGTGAGTGTAAGGGAAGGTGCAGTCCTCCAACCCAAAGCTGAAGGATTCTCCAGGTCTGGACTGGGAATAGATGTGTAGATGATAAATTATATTCCTAATGAGTTGAAGTGCTTGATAAAGACATGTTCTCCTTCAAGAAGGAAAAATCACCTGGCACAGGCTGCCCACACAGGCAGCACCTGTCCTGCACAGGGCAGGAGTGAGTGACCTCTCCTGGCGGGCTGTGCTTCTGGGAGCTGGTGGCTGAGCAAAGGTGTGTTCCAGGCTCAGCACGGCCTTGGTTTTGCTAACTGTGTGACCTTGTGTTCTTCTTCATCCTCCCTGCTTTGGCTGGGGCAGAGAGGTGAATTTTTGAGTTCCAGCTGCCTTATTTCCAACGAAGAGCACGGTGCATTGAGAAGCTGGAAGCTATTAATACAAATATTTCAGTTACTTTGAGCTAAAAGCTGGTTTTTCCTTTTCCTGGCTGCCCCAACAGTGTGCTGGGGAGGAGAAGCGGGTGGGGACTCGCACCGTGGTGGTCGGGCACCGCCCCGTTTCAGACACGGAGGCGTACGTGGCACAGAAGTTCTGCGACAACAGGATCGTCTCCTCCAAGGTGAGCCCCCCCTGCTCGTCCAGCTGCCTCGTGTGTGGCACTTCTGTTCCGGTACTCACCCTCGCTTTAGTCGGTGCTGGATCTTGAAACTGAGATACTCTGAGTTCCCCCACGGTGAATGCAGAGGTGCCTCTGCAAGTGGAGCAGCCCTTACACACAGCTCCAGGCTCTCTCTTAGTATTTTTTTTTTTCACCCTATCAGTGCCAGTGGGGGTGTGTACACATTCCTTCCTTGTAGGCTGGATGAGAGCAAAGCAGACGGACACACTGATTTTGTGGGGTTGGGGATGTTTGGGGATGGTTTTGGTGTTTCCTAAAATGTTCTGGCATTCCCTTTGGGAAGAAAAGACAGGTTCAGTATAATACAGCATGAGATAACAGCAACTCGAATTTGCAAAAGGGAGTGGCATTATTTTATAAAGGGATATAAAAATATGATTCCCTTTTTTTTTGGTTCTGTGGGATTTTTCTCTCTTGAGACAGGACAAAAATAACCATATTCTGTTTATCCCTTTAGATGAAAGGGGGGGAAACATTCATATGGTATTAATGCAGCTTTTGTTTATGGTTGAAAACTGTGATGACACCCATCTGCCTTCTGCTTAGCTTTTTTTCCATGACATTCATGAAGCTGTTTCAAAAGATTTGAAGCCAATTCGAGTAAAATATCAAACAAGTGGCATTCCATATTGTCAACACAGCTGGATACGTATCTCAGTGTTTAGGATTCATGATGTTCAGCACACACTTAGGCTTCAGTTTTGCTGTACTTGAGCTGGAAGGGGGTTTTCCCCTCTCCTTTCTTTCTTTATACATCTTGGATCTTATCTGGTTTTATATGTCTGGGTTTATTTATGGAAAAGTTTTTCTGTCCATGTTCAGCTTGTGTAGCACTCCCATTGACGTTTTCCTGGCACGCAGGAGAGGCCTTCAGTGAGGACACCTCCCCCTGCCTCAGTTCCCTCTCTGACAAATGGTTTGCTTTAGCACTAATTTTAGTTCTTCCTTGATTTATTTTTGAGTGTTGTGTCCTTGCTCTTTTTTTCCATTTATATTTACTAGGACTGGGACCCGGCCAGTCTCTTTTATAATGAAATGGACACTGGTCTTGAGACTTGGCTGCTTGTGCTTTTGTATTCCAGACAGACTAAAAGGTAGATATTAGGCCCATTATTTTCCACATTGTTCTTAAATTCCCCATGCTTTCCAAAGTAAATGATTTAGCAGCCTTCTTAAAATTATAATGAAGCACAACATAATACTGATTTTGTATGGGCCAGCTCTAAGATGGTTTTGGGAATTTGGAAAAAATACATCCATTGTGGGTTATGTTGTAATGAAATCACGTGTCTACAAATGCCTTTCTAGAAGCTGTCTATGAGACACTTCTGACTGTTCAGGGCTCCAGCAGAGACAGCTGGAGCTGGAAGCTGAGGCAGGAATTGGGTGACATCTCAACATCCAGCTGCACTGTGCTCCTGGGTTTGGAGCAGGATCCTGGATCTCTACCTGGAGCCCCCAGGGCTGCTCACCTGCCTTGCTGAGCTTCCCTCGCCCTGTTAAAGGAGAACTCCTCTCCTCTTGGGTGCAGAACTCCCATTTTGCAGCTCTGGTCCCTGTCAGCCGTGTGCTGTAGTCTGTTTGTCAGTCCCTCTCTCTTCCCACAGTACACCCTCTGGAATTTCCTCCCGAAGAACCTTTTCGAGCAGTTTAGAAGAATTGCCAACTTCTACTTCCTCATCATCTTCCTCGTGCAGGTAAGAGCTTTGATGCTAAGAGTGAGTTGTATTTAGGCAGTGATGTTAAACATAGCTTGAACAAGAATTGAGCCTTAAAACTCTTTGTGCTCATAAGTGGTTTGGAATTTTTTTCAGTTGGAAGCTGTGTTATAATTCTGCCACACTGCAAGGCATAAAAATAATTAAAATATCTGGGCCTGTCTGAGATGGGGTTTGAATGACTGCTGAAACATTGGAAAACCATCTTAATTCTAACTATTAGTATCATTCAACCACTGAAAATACACTTGATGCTACACTATTAAGATCTGGTTTTTGTCACTATTACTACTTCTGTTTCATAATTCTACATTTCCCCAAGTGATACGATATTTTTATGTCTCATATTGTGAGTTTCAGGGTAAGCGGGAGAAGAGAGGATGTACTCAGGAAAATTCAGAAAATGCATAGGATAAGTTTTGGAAACCTGAAGCTTCAGGAAGTTGCTCTACATGGGCAAACCAGCAAATTTATTACACAAAGGCACAAACTTTTCCTGCTCTGCTTTATGGCTTGAGTGAGGAGGCAAATCCTGAGGGATACTCATTTTTCTGTTCTGTCACCCAAGAAAAACAAGCTGTCAAAAGCTCTGGGGCAAGGGGAGTTTGGGAGAATCCCTGCAGTGCCTTCTCTCACCTTTTAAATCCTCAGCACACAGCCAGCTCCAGGGCTGGCAACGGGCACCAGAGCTCTACCCCAGCAAATGAAAAGGCATCGTGTGCCTTCTGCTGGGTTTCGGTGGCTCAGGACTGGGCTGTCACTCTCTGTCCCAGGCTGCCTGTTTGACAGATGAGTGCCCTAGATGTTTTGTCTGTGCAGTGAAGAGTTCTGATTCACAGGCGCTCTGGCGGGCGCTGCAGGAGCGGGGATCCCGCGTGTGTGGCTCCTCCTGGCAGTGTGACACCAGGGCCAATTTACTCCGGCGTCAGCTGGCTTGCCTCCATCTCTTCATTTCGCTGGCGTTGCTCCATTTTGTCAGACCCAATTTGTAATTTGCCTTGAACTGAAGCGATACCCTGGAGTCAGGATGTCCTTTTTGTGTAGTTGGCCACTTAGTGACGTGCTATTACATTTTATCTATTGACCCTATGGCCAGGGAGAACATGAAATATTCCTGATTATAGCTACAAAACGCCTTTCAGTCTAGCTGCTTACCCATTTTAGGCACAGGTCTATGCAGGTGAGAGAAGAGCCTGGATGTTCCTCCTTGTTTTTATTCTGTGAGCAACTCTAAAATCAGGAAACAGCCCTCATGGTCTATTAGAGAAAAAACAAACCCAACTGAGCAAAACCCAGCCTGACAGCACGGATCCCCTGGCTGCTGTATAGAGCAGCCACCTCTCCCCAGGTGCTTGTCATTCTGGAGATGCCACTTGCCTTAAAAAGACACTCAGGGCCACTCCATTCATTTTAAATACCAAGGGTTATACCTTGAAAAATGCCCCCTATATCTTAAATGTTCGTGCTTATCTTTATATTTCTTCACGTTAATGCGCTTGTCCCACCTGATTGTTGCATGAGGAGTGAAGTGTCACAGCACTGGGGGAATTGCCTGGTCCATCTGCTCTACCTGTTGTGAAACTCTTTATCAAAACATGTATTACTCTGTGACTCCACGTCCAGGTCTTTGTAAGACAAAGTACATACATTATACAGAATCCACGTTGCACACAAACAGGGGTATACAAATAGCTGTTTCTTTGGTTCATCTGTTGCAGCACTCACGAGAATCTAAGGAATCTCCCTGGGGAAGGGCCTGGCCTGGAGTGAGCACAGTCCAAGTGTATCTGTAGACAGACCAAGCTGGTGGCAATAAGCTGTTTCAGGAGGCAGCAGGAATGAAGTGTCTCTTTGAGGAGGAAAAGGGAGATAACTTTTGGAGTGTGGTCCTTAGTGTCCTGAGGAATCTCGAAAGAAGAAACTGTTGAGTAACAGGAGGACTTGTCACTTTTAAGTGGATTCAAATTAAGCTGTTGAAGTCCTAAACTAGTTCAAAAATAGTTTCAGAGGAGTGTGCCTTTGTCCTTGCTTGTGTGTCCCTCAGCTTTTAACCAGCCACAAAGGGGAAGAGCAGTGTCCAGCCATGGGGTTTTTGCAGGGAGATACTCCAGATACATATGTGAATTATTACAGGTGTTTCATCTGATATTTGTGTTCCTATACCTGTAATCCTGTGTGGACAGGAATTGTATTGTTTTTTACATAAATACAACTACAGCTTGTCCAGTGCAGGAAACTCTCCTGCTGGGTAGCAGGAGGTCCTCTGCTTTGACCTTCTCAGTAGAAAGCCAAAGTTCTTGGATTCTCAAGACCTATCTAATTTTGGCACAGTAACTTTTGACCGACTGGCCAAAACTTCATGATGTTGTCCCAGTGAGTGGCCATCACATGTGCTGTGTGCAGTGTGTCTGTGTGACACTTAGCACTATGCTCACCCAGGGCTGTTCCTCCAAAGTGTGGTTTCTACCAGACTTTCTGCTTGGAAACATTTTACACCCCTTTGAGTGAGCCAGGGCTTTGTGTGCCTGGAAATATTTTTGGTGTTTATCTTGGTTTACCCTCCTGCTACTTAACTCATATGCCATTTATCTGGCTGCTTCTTGTGTATCTCTTCCACTTCAGAATCTTCTGGCTCTTCTCTCTGGGCTCAGTAGTGCAGAGTAATATTGCAGTGTACAGCATTTCATAGTCAAAAATGTCCATGTAGCTGATAAGAGTCCTGTCCTTAACACAGCTTTTTACAGGCAGCCTGAAACAATAAATATCCAGATACTGCTGTTTGTGAGCGTGCTGGGGAAGCACAAACAAGAGACAAAGTCCCTTTGTGGGGACACAAAGCCCTTCTGCTGAGTTTCCCCATCCCTTTCATTGCAGCCCTCATCATCTGCCTCTCGTGCTCCCATTCTCTCTAGGAACAGCAGGAAAATGACCCATTTGTGGTGCACTGGTTTGGAAGGTGGAAGACATCCTGTCCCACTTATGAACCTGTTCTGCCTTTAGGCCAGGTCTTGGTACAATCAGAAGGAACAGCAGTTTCCCACAGCCTGAAGGTTTAATTAGTGATCAAGGGGCTTAGTCTTTACCATGGTGCTGGCTCGAGCAATGGAGTGAGCTCAGGAAGGATCCAGCTCTCTCCCCCAAGGCCCCTGTGTCGCCGTGGTGCTTAAATCATGCTCTGAGCTCCAAATTTGAGAGCTTAAAGACAAAGCCTGGATTTCTGTTTTACTTAAATATTCATGTTCTGTTCTGCAGTATATTTCATAGGTGATTTGGGCTGATGGGTGTTATTTTTAGCCTCCAAGTATCAGTGGTTCAAGATGACTGGTACTGCCCTCCCTTTCATAAGCAGCCCTCCCTTCCCTCTCTCCTCTGCTAGGCTCTGACTTGTCCCCAGTGGACTAAGGATCCTTCCTCCCCATTACCAAAGTTTTGGGTTCTTCTGCTGCCTAAAAAGCAGGGCTCAGCAATACATTTTTCTCTCTGCAGGTGATAGTGGACACCCCAACCAGCCCGGTGACCAGTGGCCTCCCGCTCTTCTTTGTCATCACTGTCACAGCTATCAAACAGGTACATGTGTCAGTGTGGGGAGGAGAAGATGCTCTTTGGGACATGCAGAGAAAATGATGAACATGTATTTAAATATACTCAGAAGCCACCACCGTGCTGCTAGGTTTGGTGCACCCTTCTTAGAGGGTGAGGTGTGCACTGGTGCTTTTCAAGAGAGGCTGCATTTTGAGTGTGGTCATTGGTGTCTCCTGTTTTGGCAAGGTAAAGCATCCCTGTGCTGTTGAAAGCAGGCCGTGAGGGTCAGTAAAGCTTTCTGCTGTAGTTCTGGTGTTACTTGAATATTTTTCCTCTTTTTACTCTTTTTAGAAATTCTCTACAGGACTCTGAGTCCTTGCAGAGACATGCTCCAAATATAGCCCATGCTCTGCTCCCATGTTGTAGGTGGAGAGGACAGGTTCTGTTCAGCCACTCAGCTAGTCCTGAAAGCATGTAGTCCTCATCTTCTTGCAGTGTTAGAATACCTTTTTCCTCCCATCATAGGCACACATGCAATTTAAAATTTCCTTATTGAATAATTAAAAGAAGAAGCTTCTTCTACGGGGGCCAGAAAGGGAGAGCTAGAATAAAATTTATCTGCTTCAAATCTCAATGTTTTATTCTTCCAGTAAAGACTGAAAAGGAAGAGTCTCATCCTGTGTTACCATAGGAAAGAGTTGCAGGCTGCTGAGTGTATTACTCATGTTACCAGTCTGTTCTTGCCAACACTGAGAATAATAGAAACATGTTACAGTAGTTTAGCTGCTCATTGCAAGCCCCGCATATAGATTATTTTTGCATGTTATTTTAATCTGTTCTGAATCTGTCAAATATGCATATGAAGTTTTTAAAATAAATCAATTCAGTCTGAGCTACTCTGGTTGATGCTTTGTCAGGCATGAAGGAGGTCTGAGGACCGGTTGCCTTATTCATTGTTTCAATGTGTCCCTCTCATCCTGGCTCCTCCTTTTTCATTAGTTTACTTGCTTACTTATGAGTTTGTGTTGCCTGTGTCTGTGCCTTAGGGGTACGAGGACTGGTTGAGGCACAGAGCTGACAACGAAGTGAACAAAAGCAACGTCTTTGTTGTCGAAAATGCAAAGCAAGTGCGGAAAGAGAGTGAAAAAATCAAGGTAACTGTTAATAGAACTGGCATGTGGTTATCACCGAGGCTGGTGGGAGCACAGAGGTGTGTGCTAAGGGGGCAAGGGCAGGGGAGGAGGAGTATGCTGGGTTAGAGCTGCCCCAGTGTGCTCGCTTTCAGATGAGATGCTCCCAGAGCTGTTCCCAGTGAAGGAGTGAAGCTGCCTTTGATTGCTTTTGAAAAGCTGTCTCACAAAAGCTGTACTGAGGCTGACAAGTGATGGATCTGTCAGCATTTTGCACTTCTCCATGACAGGCAGTCCTCTTCTATTTCCAACTCTCCCAAGGACACCAGGAAAACACACGTAGCTTTGACGTTAATTTATCACACTGCACTTCAGGCAAGTACAGTCTCTTGCTCCATCAAGATTTAGCAGAGAAATAAATGCTAACTGTGCCACGTGGGTGCTCTGAGTCAGTGCGGGGCTGGGTCGCCCCATCAGGCTGTGGAGTGATGCTCAGGGATCCATGCACCTCCTGGACCCCAGTTTACCTTTTAGCCTAAGTGACTTCTTTTAGGGTTTGAGAGAAGCTAAATCATAACCATCTAAAAACAACTGAGAGGACTTTTCATGTGAATGTTTCCTTTCTTCTAGGTTGGAGACATAGTAGAAGTGAAAGCAGATGAGACCTTCCCCTGTGACTTGATATTTTTGGCCTCCAGCAGCATTGATGGGACCTGTTATGTTACTACAGCGAGCCTTGATGGCGAGTCCAATTTCAAAGTAAGGGGGCTGGGTGGGGCAGCATGTGGGAGCTGGTGCTTGGGTACCTGCAGATGCCACTGCTTGCATGGAGGGGTTGTGCCTAACTGGGGGGTGCTGCCACCAAGCCCATCCCTGTGGCTGCATGACTCTTTAACAGCTCTTGCCTCTTGTCTGCTTCCAGTTCCTCAGCAGTGAAGCTCTGGGGGGTTGTTTGTGCTCCCTTTTGTCTCCAAGGGCCGTTTCTGCTGGTGCTGCCCCAAACTGGCTCGCTGTTTATTGATGCAGCCTGCTGCCCCTCACAGGAAGCATCAGCACGTCCCCGCTCCGGCTGCGCTTGGCAAGCTCTGGTGCGCCAGGGGAGCAGCCCCTGCAGCTCTCCAACTCCTCTCCAGGACCTGCCAACGCTTGGTTACTTAACCAGGCATTTCCAGTGAGATCAGGGACTTCTTCGAGGCAGCATGTCTAGATTCATTTGGGGAAATTTTCACCAGCGTGAAGAAAGCATCGCTTCTGGGATTCTCTCCCTTTCCCTGAAGCAAGCAGTGAAATTTAATACTAGTCTTGCTCAGGATGAATATCTTCAGTTTATTTTCTTTCTTTCTTTCTTTCTCTGTTTCCTCTTCTCTGAACTAGGGAAAGAAGCAACAACAAAAAACTTACATACGTCAGAAGACACGAACATTTGGTTGCACTTGAGTTTGATAAATATTTATACAGATACTAGCAGCTGCAGTAGTAGGACTGGAAGATACTTTAAAATGACATGATTCATTCCAGCATACTCTGAAGTCAGTGGGAGTACCACCGTGGATCTGATGTATTTATCTGGGATTTGTGCCTCTTCTCTATGGGCGGCTGTTAATTGGCTCTGGATAACCAGAGTGGGAGCTGGTGGCACAGTACTGGTTCCACTCTGAGGAGGAGTTGGAGCTTTGAAGTGGCTTGAGGCTAAAAATAGCTAACCATGTTAAAAGGCTATTGCTTATTTGTGTCAGGTGTATTATATGCATGAGTTCACATTACTTTTGCAGAGCCTTAGATCTTGCTAACTTGTGAGTCTGGAGATGCGATGCTGAGTTTCTATATCAAGCACTGTGGTGTTTTTCTTGGTTTGTGGATTCCTGTAGGTGACTGGGAGCTGTCTCCTGTTTCATGACGAGGTGAAGATGAGTTTGAAGGGGAAGAGGGAATAGAGAAGCCAGCTCTGTTTGGGGAAATAGATCTAACATTAGAAACTCGGGTTTGCTGCAAAAGTGGGTGAGGCTTGGGTCATCACCAGACCACCTCTGCAGGGGTATCTGCTGCCTTCCTGATGGGGATTTTTCTGATGGTGTTTGGGGCAGGTCAGGTTGAAGTATGGGAAAGGGTGCCTGATTAAGTGAAACTGGAGCAGAACGGTAAAAGAGATTTTTGTCAGGGCTCTGTCTTTGAAGCACAAATCTTTGGCCATACGTTAGCTAAAAGAACATGTGTTTTCTAAATACACTGCAGGATGTAAAGATCGTGGAATTGATTGGGAGGCAGCTTTGAAGTATCACTCAGTAATTGCACGGTGTCTCTGCTGATGGGAGCATTGCAAAACCCCACACAAGGGCTGGGTTTGGTACCAGGCACTGCAGGAACAGTTCTGACTTGAGCTTCACAAAAGCCGTGATCTGTACTGGAGATCCATGTGTGCTTGTGCCTTTCCAATTGGAAAAGCCAGGCAGATTACCAAAGCAGCACGAAGGAGGGGATTTCTGATGCCATGACTACAGTGTGTGTAACGGGATGGAGGCTCCCAGGGTGCGTGGGGAAGGGGACGTGCACGTAAGGAGCGGAGGAAGCGTTTTAATGAATTTGTTTATGGAGATGGATTGAGGCAGCCTGATGTGCAGCCTGCTGTGACTTGGAGCTCTGAGTAACTCCTATAAATAGAGCCTGAAAGGCAGCGAGCAGATCCTTTGTGGGCTTTTCAGTTAATTATGAGAAATGAACCTTTGCAGCAGCAGCTACTAAAAATAGCTCGGAGTCTGCCAGTGCTCCACCCAATCCCCTGTGCTGGAGCTGGTGTCTAGTTACCCTCAGGAGCCAGGGCAGGTGGGGTCCCCAAAAGCCCCTTCTTCACGGGAGCACCTGCAGCCTCCCCTCCATCCTAACCAGGGCAAGTCCCCAGGGAAGAACCAAGGATGCTCTGCTTTCAGTGGCTGCTTTCCTGAGAGACACCCAGCAAGTCCTCGCTGCTGTGGTTTCTCTCAAGTGCTCAAGTGTTAGTGACTTCATTCTTTGCTGGGAGATGCTTCAGCTGCTTTATGGGAGCATGGCGAGGGCTTAGGAGAGCCACTGGTGCTGGCAGGCTTGTTGTGCATGGTGGCATTTTAAGCAGTGGGGTATAAAACTTGGGGACAGGATTGCTGTTGGGCTCGTGGTGACTCTCTACTCCTGTGCCCAGACTCACTACGCAGTGCGGGACACCACCGTGCTCCGCACCGATGAAGACATCGACACCCTCACTGCCACAATCGAGTGTGAACAGCCACAGCCTGACCTCTACAAGTGAGTCTGTCCCTCCTGCATCCCTCCTGCCCCTCCTACCCTGCAGCTGCCTGCTGTCACTCCCTGCAGACACCTCAGCACCATCAATTGTGGCGTCTGCAGTTCAGCAAAGCGAAGGCCACCTGCTTTTCATCAGAGCCCAAAAGGGGTCTCAAGGCAGTGATGAGATACTGGGCCTCTTCTGTAGGAGGATGGCAAAGTCTTCAAAGCTTGGTGTCTTTGCAGAAGAGTCTCCCTTGTGCAATACTTATGGTGTAATGAGCTGGTTTTTGTCAGCTCAGCAGTAGTAATGGTCCGTGCACCTATTTTTAGGCCACTTTACCTCCCAAGTAAAATAGATTGGGCTGAATGACTTCCAGGAGTAAGCATTCTGTGCGGTTAAATCCCTTGAGGGAGGTTTCCTGGGGTGCGTTGCAGTCTGTAGGGGGGATGTGCTGGGGTGTGTAGGCACACGGGCGCCTCTGAGTGTGGGGGTGTGTGGCTTCTCCCTGTCCTGAGCACAGCCAACCTCTGAAACATTAAACTCTCAAATTCACTTGTTTCTGTGTTTGCCTCCATTTCCTGTCAATGGCTTTGCTTTAGTATGTTTGTATGTTAGTATGTTTAGTATGTTAGTATGTATGTATAATGTGTTTATAATACAAGTTTCTCATATTTTTATTTCAGATTTGTCGGAAGAATTATTATCTACAGAAGTAACCAAGAGCCTATAGCCAGGTTGGTGTTCCAGCTGGCTGCTGGTCCTCCTCAGAGGGGTTGAGCATCTACAGACAATTTCAAGGATCTGAGCTTGTGCTGCCATCATTTGGGAGTGTTTTAATTTTTCTTTAACCATTCCAAAGATTTCATTTTAAGAAGAGGTCTCTCCTCTGCCATCCTGTGATTTGTTTGATCCCCTTTTGGGGAAGCAGTGTAGGACCACCTGGTAATGTCCTGCCCTGCTAATGGGGCACACATTTACCAGGCAGTTACAAAATATTGTCACTCAAGGTAAGCAAAACCTCAAAACATCAGTCAGAGTGTTTGGGGGAAAAAATGAGCAAATATTGTTCAGAAACCATCCAAAACAGTTGGCTCTCACCAGAGTAAGTTGGATGGGTTTTGTGGTGGGTCTGTTCGTACCCTAGAAGCAGCAGAAGATCATTGAAGGTTTCAGAGAGTAATAAAAAGATAAGTGGGACTGTCAGCTTTCATGGTGCCCTTGACTGAATGGGCTGGAATGGACAGACTTCTGATGATTTTAACATTGCATTTTTATGCAAGTACTGGGACACACTTGATCTGAACATCTTGCACTCGTTCTTCAAAAGCCTTACTGAAAATTCCCAAATAAAAGTGGAACTTTGTGCATTGGGGATAGTATTTCTAAGATGAAATGAAAATGTAATTATATAAAGAGGAAAACAAACTCAAGCAAGGCTAAATTTAAATTTAAATCATGTAATCTTTGTAACCTATTTCTTATTCTGATTTATAAAGTAGTTTGAGTGTTCTTTGAGTGATGTAATGTTATAATTTCTTTTATGTTTAGGTCTTTGGGTCCTGAAAACCTGTTGTTGAAAGGTGCTACCCTCAAAAATACCAAGAAGATTTATGGTGAAGTTATTTTTATTTATTTATTGAAATAGTTCTGATAAGTAATAACAAATGTAGATGTTCACTACTAAATCTGGAGAGGGAACATATTTCTCTACAGCCTGTCTGCCTGGGCTGTACAGCTCCAATTTTCATGCAAGCTGATTGCAAAGTGGGCAGGATGAAATTAGGAGGCACTGGTCCTGTCTGCAGGACTGCCCAGTTGTGCAGGTTGTATTAATACACCAGAGCAAGTTTTTCTTTTTGCCTGAGACACAAGGAGCAAGGAGTTGTTCCCAAGTCCTTTGCTGGGAACCCAGTCTCAGATGCTGATGGTCGAGGGTGATGGCTGTGGTGGGAGACCGATGCTTTTCTTGGCTGTCTGTGATCCATGGGCTCCTGCTCAGTGCTTTGGGATGCAGCAATTGCATTACTTAGCAGCCTCAGAGGTTTCTGTAGTTGAACAGTCCTTGGGTGATGCCTCTTTCTTCAGCTGGGATTGGAGTTTGATGTAAACACCGATGCTCCTAATGGCCAGGTGCCAGCTGGGTCCCTCTGGGGCTGCGAGTCCCTTATGAGCCCTGCTTTAATACCCTGTAGGAGTTGCAGTCTATACTGGAATGGAAACAAAAATGGCTCTGAACTACCAAGGGAAATCTCAGAAACGGTCTGCAGTAGAAAAGTGAGTATTTATGTTCAGGAAAAAATCGGTAAAACCTGTTGGGTTTGGGTTTTAATGAATGGCTTGTACAGAAATAATCCCCTAATCTGCTGCCTTTTGTTTCAGATGCTGTCTGATTGCATAGAAAAATCTGGGTATTTGATAAAGCATATCTTGCAAGAAGCAGCATCATTTAGTAGCTTTTTTTATTTAAAAACAAAATTAAGAAATGTTAAAATGTGTGAACCTGACCCTGAATATCAGCAGTGTCAAAAGCACTTGTTCTGTAATTCTCTTCTTAAAAGTAAGGAAGTCTTGTTCCTGTCTATTTACATGTTTTTCTCTATAAAAATAGCTGCAAGAATTTAAAAAAGAAACCTGTTTTTCAGATCTATCAACGCTTTCTTGATAGTGTATTTGTGCATCCTATTGGGCAAGGCCACTGTGTGCACGACTCTGAAATACGTCTGGCAGAGTAATCCATTTAATGATGAGCCTTGGTACAATGAAAAGACGAAAAAAGAGAGAGAGACGTTCAAGGTAAGTGGATTTGTATTTCAGCACCTCCTCCAGTTTTACTTACTCTGACTGTTTTGTTTAATCTGATAGTGCCTTCTGCCAGCCCTGGGAGTCCTGTTTGCTCACAGAAAGTGCTGTTGTTTCCTTCGGTCTCTCCTGCTGCTTGTGTTTCTTTTGTGCCTCTCTCATGCTTGTGCACAGTGATATTTGTGTGGAGCTGGGCAAAGCATAAATAAATACTACATAATACAGAAATGCAGCTGATTTAACCTGGGTCCTTATCTGAACTCAAGCTATCTTACGGCTTTGAATAGGTAAACTTAAATTGAGGCCACATCAACCAGTTTCTTAAACTTGGCAAGATGTGGGCAGTCAGGTCTGAGAGTGTGTGTGTAGAGATCTTCATTTGATGGGTTATTGAGGAGGACTTACAGGGATGTCACTGCATCACTTGTACCCATGCCACAGCTTGACTTAGTCTCAAGCCACCTGCTCCTTTTTCCTAGGTAATTTCGCTCAGGGTGAGCCTGTAGAAGTATATTCTTAAGAGGAATATGCTTATGAAACATTGTTTTGGTGTCTGTGAAGCAATGAGATGTACTTGTGTACCTGGCAGATCTGCAGAAAACAGTGGAATTTTCTGTGCCAAAGGAAAATAGGATTTAGCCCTGTATCTTAGCTGTATTCATTTTCATGTTGTTTTTTTCTATTTAACCATAGAAGAGAAGCTGTCTAGAATCCCTGAGGTGTTGCTGTAAACTGCCCCTGTGTCCTGACAGCCGCAGGCTGCATCTTCTCCTCTTTGCTCTACAGGTCTTGCGGATGTTCACGGACTTCCTCTCGTTTATGGTCCTCTTCAATTTCATTATCCCTGTCTCCATGTACGTTACAGTAGAGATGCAGAAGTTCCTGGGCTCCTTCTTCATCTCCTGGGACAAGGAGATGTATGATGAAGAAATACAAGAGGGAGCCTTGGTGAACACCTCGGACCTGAATGAAGAGCTTGGGCAGGTCAGAACATGCTGTGTTTTTATCAGTTTGGATGAAAGTGTGGATGGAAATGCCCTCCCTGCCTGTTGTGGCAATCCCTGGCGGTCCCCTCAGGCCAGAGCTTCACCCGCTTTGGTGGCACTTTCCATTTAATGTGATTGCTCTGGCTCTGTGAAACAGATAAGGTTATAAATAGTGCATGAAAGAGCAGGAATTGGGTCACGCCAATTGTTTCCATATTGGGGAATATCAGGCGCAGCGCTCTGCGAGTCAGGGTGCTTTGCTTTCACTGCTTCAATTAACAATTAAAAATCCTCTGTCTCTTTGAGGATTAATGAAAATGTCTGCCCAGTCATCTCCCTGGGTGTGCAAAGCACGTGCAGCTGTGCTGTTGGGGCACCTAGACAGCTCAGGCTTCCCTTTCTGATCTGCGCTGGTAGAGTCAAGTGCAGGGGATGTGTAGTGCCTCCTGCTTTTGATTTTGCTTTAAAAACAATAATAAAAATATACTTGGAGTAGCAATTAGCTAATTGAAGTACAGCAGCAAGATGAAAATCTCCCAAAAGGAGGCAACAGACCTGCAGCAGCAGTTCTGTAAGCATAGGGCACTAGCAAAGGACCCAAGAAAGAGGATGAGGGGGAAGTTAAGAGCCTGGAAACAGGTTTTTAAGTCTTCAGAAGCTGCATCCTGCCACCTTACAACAGGCTGAAAAACAAAGGAGCAAAGTAGAAGAACTAGACAGTCAGTGATGTAGTGGGGCACCTGCATCTCTTTTGCAGGATCAGGTTAGGATAGCAGCCAAGTACTCTCCAGCATTGGCACAGATGGAGACTAGTTTTAGATGCACTAAAACGCCCCAGCCTCTGTTTGTGGGGGCTCCTTCCCCAGCTCCTGTGGCTGGGGATGCAGCAAGGCAGCTGCCTGGTGCTTGCAGGTGGAGTACGTGTTCACAGACAAAACCGGGACCCTGACAGAGAACAGCATGGAGTTCGTCGAGTGCTGCATAGATGGGCACAAGTACAAAGACTGCATTTCCGAGGTGGATGGCTTCTCCCAGACTGACGGACCCCTGAAATACTATGGCAAAGCTGAAAAGGTAGGAAATGTGCATGTTGGTGGCTGTAAGGGGTTTGTGGCCAGCTCCTGCCTGAGTGGTGGCATTAAGTTGGTAATGAGCTCTCCTTCCCTCCTGCCCAGAGCCGTGAGGAGCTGTTCCTGAGAGCCCTCTGCCTGTGCCACACGGTGCAGATTAAGGAAGCAGATCAGGTGGATGGGCTGATGGCACACCCAGAACGCAAATACACCTATATCTCCTCTTCCCCAGATGAAATCGCTTTGGTAAAAGGCGCAGAAAAGTAAGAATGTGAAGATGCTGGATTTTTAATTCCCTCTCTCTGGTGGGAAGGAGGGAGGTGAGGGTGATAGATCCCTTTCCACAGCCTCTCTGGGAAGCACGTTGTGATACCAGTGCGGATCCTGACCTGCAGTCTTGTGAAGCCATGTGAGCCTGTGAGCTCAAATGAGCTCTCTGTTAAAGGGATGCTCTGTAAAGGATCTTCTGTGAGCAGCTCCTTGGGAGGCCATGATTTGCATTCACTGAGAGCAGCCCCATGGGGCTGCAGTGCCCAGATGTGGCAGAGTCTCCTTTGCTGGAGGTCACATGGCCTTGTGCAGAGCAGTTACCATGTGCATAGTGCAGTGAAATTGTTTCCATGTCATACAGTGGCAAAATAATAGGATGGTTACCTTTGTCAACCCCACATTTGAATCCTCCAGAGATGCTTGAGGTTGGATGGGGCTTTGAGCCAGTTGGTCTAGTGAGAGGTGTCCCTGCCCATGGCAGGGGTTTGGGACTAGATGATCTGTAAGATACTCTCCAGCCCAAATCAGTCAGTGAGTCTGTGCTCTTGCCAGCCCCTAGGTTTTAGATGGAGGCTCTTGCAGCTGTGTATACTTGCTCATGGCTTGTAAACCTGCCAGAGACCCAGTGGACCATGTCCAGAGGCTCTGTGTGTCCATGCACTCCAGTGCCCAAGCTCTCCAGGGGATGGGAGCGGTGCCAGAACATCGGAGCAGGCTCTGCACGGAGCAAGGAGCAGGCACGCAGCAGCCGTGCTCCTCAGCTTGGGCTCACTGCCTTCTTTGCTCTCCTCTGCAGTGCAGAAGGTGAAATGAGAATACTGTTATGTATAATATGTGCCAATGGGTATTTTCAATGTTGTTCTGTCCTTTTGTTTATTGACAGGTATGGTTTCACTTTTCTAGGACTTGAAAACGATTTCATGAAAATACGAAACCAAAAGAATGAAACTGAGATGTAAGTGCTGCTGGGGCTGCTGAGAAACTGGGCTGCTCTTCTGCACCACTCCCACCCAGCTTAATTGAATTTGGTGAACCTGGCAAGGTCAAAGCTGTTTCTTGAGGGCTGTCAGACTGTGCTGACCTGCCCCAAAACTCCTGTCCCCTTCCCAAAGCACAGCACATCAAGATGTAGGCAAAAAGGCTCACTTGCAAAAATCCACGGGTGGCTTATCGATGTCTAAATTCAGGTCCCTCAAGAGCCTACCATCCTTTGTGTGTATCCTTCATCTGTGCCAGACTGTGCAGGTGGCTCCTGGGATTCATGGGTTGGCTGCTGACCTTATGGGCCGTGGCTGGGGCTCACAACAGGACACTGTAAGCCTAAACTCGTGATACGGCTCCATTCCCCATAATCTTTGTTTCCTCTCCTAAGCTGAAAATAGTTAGATTTTACCCTGTGCTCACAGCTTGATGGACATCTGGGAGTCACTGACCTAATACCAGCACTCCCTGAAAACTTGCCTGTACAAGCAAGTTTCACTTCTTACTTCCTCTCATGAAGAAAGTTCTTATTTAAATAGAAGACTCAGTGTTACTGCTTGTGGCACATGGTGCCCCATTCCCTGCTGAGCCCCTGCCCAGCCTGTGGGCTTGGTGCACTGGTGGGCATCCACACCCTCAGTCCCTTGCTCAAAGCACCACAGGACTACTGGAATTTGGTTTTTTCCCTCCATTTTCTTGTGCGGTAGCTGTAATATTCATTCCCTGGTGGGTGATGCCACTTCTAGGGTGTACTGATTTCTGCAGCCCATTGTTAGTGATTTTCTGTCTCAAATAGGTATTTTTCTGTTTTTGCTTTACTGAGTCAAAGCTTTCTTCCCTTTTTTTAAAGGTACCAACTTCTCCACGTGTTGAACTTTGACCCTGTCCGACGCCGGATGAGTGTCATTGTGAGAACCACCACAGGTACAGTCCAGGTGCACTTGTGGACTCTCATACCTGTGTGCACAGCTGTAAAACACATCCTCCTTTTCCTTGTGACCCAGAGAAGCTGAGCTGTTAGGTTTTCTAGGCTGGTCTAACTAAATTCTGTGCTGGGTCTGGTTGCCATAGAGTTAATTTGTTTGGGACCAACAGCAGATCAGGGCATGAGAACAGTGACCTGTGGAGAGATCCCTGCCTGCCTTGTTCCAGGCTGGAACAAGTACAGGGGAAGACATGTGAGAATGTCCCCTGGGTGGGATGGGGTTTCATGGGAATAACAGACAAAAATTCAGAGGTCAACTCCTTCTCAAGTGTCAGTCCTGTGAGGCTTAGGATGCTGGTTTTACCCTCCCTGGAAAGGTTGCCAAGGCTTACAGACAGGAAATGGTGTCCAGCCCATTGCAGAAGACTTGCTCAAAGGCAGGTAGGGACACCCAGAGTCTCAGCCAGGTCAGACAAAAGTTTTTCACAGGCTGGTGAAAGGCCATTTTTGGTAGACAGTCAGGTTTCTAGAAGTTCCTTCTTTAGTCCTGTCAGATTTCCTCCCTCTGCCTCTCTTGATTGCTATGGATGTTGTTAAGTCTTTCTGCAGCTTGTGAGTGCTATAAACTATTTGTAATTTGCTTTTAGGAAAGTTGCTTCTCTTCTGTAAAGGAGCAGACTCCTCTATTTTTCCAAGGGTGCAGCAAGAAGAAATCCAACAAACAAAAGTTCATGTGGACCGCAATGCTATGGTGAGCACACGGATGGAATTTGGCTGACTCCTGGGCTCAGGAAAGCCTTATTCCAAAACAAGGGATGTGACCTTGCTTTGGAGGGAGGTGTTGAAAATGAGAGTGTCACTTCACAATGTTTTGATGCCAGGCTTCTTTTCTGTTTAGTTGGCTTCCACCTTTATTTGATATACTTATATGGTCTCCATCACAGTTGTGTCCAAGCATCTCCCAGGCAAGTTAAAAATAGGAGTAGCATCAGCAGCCTGGTCCCAGTTGTGGTGGCACCTGGTTTGTGCTCTCCCTGCTGGCTGCACACTCTCAGCTCTGGTCTTTCTCTTTGTTTCTTTCTGCACATAATAAGCAGAACCATGATTACTCTGGTGGGAAGAAGTTGCTGTATAATCACAGAGAAAAATGCTCTTTTGACACAAGCCAACAAATTACCCTTGCCCTCAGGGTCAGTACTGATGGTAGACAAAAGCACCAACCCTCAAGTTGAGGAGCTGTAAAAACCTGAGTTTTAGGGCATATGTCCACTTTATTTTCTTTCCCTCCCACTGCCAGGATGGCTACCGAACACTCTGTGTGGCCTTCAAAGAACTAACTGAAAAGGAGTATGACAAAATTGACAGACAGCTCAGTGAAGCCAAGATGGCTCTACAGGACAGGGAGGAGAAGATGGCCAAGGTTTTTGATGACACCGAAGCAGACATGCACCTGATTGGGGCTACTGCTGTAGAGGACAGGTAAAGATGTGACTCCACCACCAGCACTGCTCTACCTGTGGTTTCTCTGTGATGTCACCTTGTGGCCTTGACTCACCGTGGTGGAACTGCACAGCCGGGCAGAGGCTGGCAGTGTCCAGGGCAATTAATTACACCATGGCACAGCCCATTTCACAGTGCCCTAGTTGCTTAAATTGGCTAGTATAGTAGGAATTGCAGTTTATTAATGAAACTACATAAATACTTGCACTTCTAGAGAGTGAATTAAGCACACAGCATTAATTTGCACATCAAAACAAATTCAATTCCACATTCAGTTATAGTAACTGCAAGTGTAAATTAAACTCTTGCTGTGAGGCCTCAGCAAATTTCTCTTTTTGCCTGCAAATAAAAATTTGGTATTGCTGACTTGTAATCCTTATTCCTGTGGCAGTGGTCTCCTCAGCATGGGAAAAGTCGATTAACTTCTCTTGAGCTGGTGTTTCCTACCTGCAGAATCAGGGTGAGGTGGGTTAGGCATGGTCCAGCCTACAAAGTGATGCTCTGCTTCTGTTTGCAGGCTGCAGGAGCAGCTGGCAGAGACGATCGAAGCCCTGCATGCAGCTGGCATGAAGGTTTGGGTGCTGACAGGAGACAAGATGGAAACTGCCAAATCCACCTGCTACGCCTGCAGGCTCTTCCAGACCAGCACGGAGCTGCTGGAGCTGACGGCGAGAACGGTGGGTGAGAGCGAGAGAAAGGAGGATCGGCTCCATGAGCTGCTGCTGGAGTACCACAAAAAGCTGATTCAGGATGTTCCCAAAAACCGGGGAGGCCTGAAGAGGTAAGTGAGCCGGAGGACCCAGCCTGCGCATTTCAGATGCAAATTTGGTAGGAAAATAGGACCGTGCTGTGGCCCTGGGGACTGGTTACTTGCAGACACTGCAGCCGGTTCCTTCGCTTTGCTTGTCATCTCTGGTATTAGTTGGCTTTGACCTTAATTGCACTGTTCCTTTAGTGAAGGGTATGCATTGAGTCTAAGCTTTTTAAAATTGCTAAGCCCCAGAAAATGGACAGGAGGAAGATTAACCCGAAGCCAGGTGGTTTTTTTTTCACTAAGGTGATAGAAGCAGCTAGGTTGAGTCGTTAGTCTGATTGTTTCAAACGTATTCCTTGTTGTGCCCCAGAAGCTGGACGTTGAGTCAAGAATATGGACTGATTATAGATGGCTCGACGCTGTCGCTGATACTCAACCCTTCTCAGGACTCTGGCTCTAGCAATTACAAAAGCATATTCCTACAAATCTGCCTGAAGTGCACTGCAGTCCTTTGCTGCCGGATGGCTCCCTTGCAGAAAGCACAGGTATTTATCTCTAACTGGCTGAAGCACATCACTGGGTGATGTGACACACACTGAATTCATCAGCTGGGACTTGACCTGATCATCTTAATCAACCAGGACTTCTCCAGGCTATATGTAAGCCTCGTCTGAGCTGCAGAGCATGATGAAAGCACACCATTCTTTCAAATCTGAATGCAAACCCTTTGTTTAATATGCTGGCAGGAAGCCATAAACCGAGGCCAATTAGAAATAAACAAAACCTCCCAGTTTGCTCTTTTTTTTTTTTCCCTTTCCAAATTTGTCAAGTGGAGTCCGTAACTTCCTCACTGCAGCAGATGATGTCCCAGCCTGATAAGTGATGTGCTTCTGCACCCTGAGATGCATGAGAGAACCCACTTTTGGGAGAACAGGGTCTGGCAGAAGGGAAGAGCAGGATGTTGCTGCTGGGGTTTGTTTTTCAACAGTGTCCTTCAGCCCTGCACAGCTCGATTGGGCTTTTGCTCTGGTTGTGACTGCAGAGCAAGTAATAAGGGCTTTTATTAACCTGAACTCTCCAGGCTGAAAAAGCCTGATTGCTTGTCCTGGGGGGGAGCACTGGGAAGGTCTCTGGAGTTTTTTTTTAACTGAATTTTGGGTTCTGCTGCTGTTCTTTCTTTAAATCTTTTAGATTGTGCGAATGGTGAAGAACACAAAAGGAAGCCCGATAACCCTCTCCATAGGGGACGGTGCAAACGATGTCAGTATGATTTTGGAAGCACATGTTGGAATAGGTAAGAGTCCCTGAAACACCCATTTCACACCCCAGACCTGTCTGCTCTGGCTGGGGTTCACTACTCAGGAGCAGTCAGTGTTTCTGTTTGCATGTGGCTAAATCAATCCCACTGAAAAATCTGGGAAGTCTGCTCTTGCTTTCTTTGGAGGCAGAGTTTAACTCCAGATTAATGCTTGAGATCATAGAATCATAGAATAGTTTGGGTTGGAAGGGGTCTTTAAAGGGTCCAACCCCTGTAATGAGCAGGGAGATCTTCAGCTACATCCAGTTCCTCAGAGCCCTGTCCTGAATGTTTCCAGGAATGGGGCATCCACAGCCTCTCTGGGCAACCTGTTTTTCCATCCTCATTGTAAGGGAGAGAGATCATCATATACTGTTCACCTGTGACAGTGCCATTCCCTCTGCCAGTGATACCCTGCAGATTACGTTCAAAAATTCAGTGACCAGATTTGTGGTGGTAGGGATTACTTGGGGCTCAAGAAACAAAGGGCACAAGCAGTGAACAGAGGGATGGTCAGGGGCAGTGGTTGCAATGGCAGTGCAGTGAAAGCATCAGACTTCAGTGGTAAGTGGTCACAGCACCCACACGTGTTTCCTGGAGGCTGATAGCCAGGTGTGTTGTGTCTGCACTGTCCATATGACTGACATCAGGCTGGGAACTCCTCCTGTCTGCAGATTGGTGTCAGAAATATGGGAGACTTCAATAATGCCCCTGAAGAAAGGTCAGTGGAAGAGAAAGGGCATATTCTTCACTTTGGGCTGTTGGAAATGCTGTGGTGCCCTCTAATGAAGGGAATCCAATGCAGTTCATTTGGATGTGGCTTTTGAGTGAACAGAACAGCTCTGTGGGGATGTCTCAGGAGGCTGAGCAGCCACAGTGGAATAACAGCTGTGTGAGATGCAGGCCAGCCCATGGGGAGCCAATTCCTTATCTTTCATCAGGTTTGCCTCGATACCCTTCACCACACTCTTACATAGGAAATCACAGAGCAGCCTAAATATAGCTTAAAAACTCCAGAGGCAGGTCTGAGTGTTGCAGAGCCAAAACCACACAGAGTATTAGTGTTTGCTCTCCTGGGACACTCGGGAGGGGAACTCAGCCTTTGTCATGCCCTGAGACACTGAGTGAGCTGAGCAAACCCAGTGGGCAGCATCCAGGTTCCAGTCCCTTTGGGATTAACCCCTTGCCATGCTTCTGTCTCCAGGGATAAAAGGCAAAGAAGGACGCCAGGCCTCCAGAAACAGCGACTATGCTGTGCCAAAGTTTAAACATTTAAGAAAACTGCTACTAGCACATGGGCATTTATATTATGTGAGAATAGCACACCTTGTACAGTATTTCTTCTATAAGGTAAGGGGTAGTGTGCAGCTGATTTCTTTGTTATGCATTTCTTTGGCAATAGAATGAAGTAATAAACAAGAAAAAAACATGTGGGATGTTCTGTAGTTCTGTTCTCCTTCCCTTGAACAGGCTGTGTCTGTCATGTGCCTGTCCAGTGAAAACAGCTTATGGGGAAATGTGAGCATTCTTCTAGTGTCTTCTGCAGATACTAACTGCTCACTGGATTGGTTTTGTGCTTGATTGAACAAGTGCCCTACCTTGTGTGATGTTGTAATGTCAGGCACTAACATCTGATAACAGGAAAAACTGCTTGGATTTAGACTGAGTGCTTCCCTCCTGACCATTTGTCTTTTGTTTTCCTAGAACCTTTGCTTCATTTTACCACAGTTTTTATACCAGTTCTTTTGTGGATTCTCACAGCAGGTAACTTCCAGTAATTTATCTATAAAGGCAAGATAAAAAGCAAGTGGCGTAATGAGAGAGACCTGGCTTTTGGCATCCTGTCCCTTCACCACCTTGCTCTAAGGACAGTAGGAACCGACCTTGTTGCTCAGTACCATCTCTGGAACATAGTATTTTGAGACCATAACTGCAGAGAAAGCAATCTGCTTTCTTTCCTTTCCTGTCCACCAACTGTAAAAACAGGTGGACACCTTCCTGAAGCAATGAGAGAAGGGTTTAGCTGGTTTGTCAGCACCTGATTTTGATACTTCTGCTTCTCTTAAGAGAGCAAGTTTTGAAAGGTTTCCTAATCTTGTCTGCCGCATTTCACTGCGTTAAAATGTCACTCAGAAGGAAGAACAGTTCATTCTTTTAGGGCAGCTTTAAAAAAAGACACACAATGATTATCAGAGCTTTGCTTAGTCCAAGTAAGCATTGGAGGAACAGATCCATGTGGTGAGTGGATTCATGTGCTTGGAGACAAGAGCTTTGGCTTTCGTGTCAACTTAAAGGGCTTTTGTGTCTATTAGGGCTCAAAAGCAACAGGAAGAGTAAATGATGAGAGATAATTCTCTGCTTGTTTTGGCAGAAGCACTTGCCTTTTTCTTTTTTAAAAAAAGGAAACTATAGTTCCTCTAAAACAGTCTAGTCTTTTGAGAGCCACAGGAGGCATCAAGTATATTAATAGAAAAGGCAGCACAAGAGCAGCAACAGGAAAGCTGTGATGAGGGCTGTTTTTCTGGAGGATAAGCTGGAGATGAGACCAGCTAGTTAGAGAAGTTCTGTCAGTGGGAGCAGGTTCCTGGCCACGCAGCCTGCGGGTGCCTTGTTCCCCTTGGATTGCACGGAGCACAGCTCCTATCCAGTGAAGCTGTGCTGTGTGACAAAGGATCAATCTGTTGAGTATATAGGAGACAAGGGCTGGAAATTTATGGTTTCATTTCTTCTTGGAGAGGCTTTTTCCTGTGTGTCTCATTTAACCCTTTCTTCCTCTTCTAAGCCACTGTATGATGCTGCTTATCTGACCATGTACAACATCTGCTTCACGTCACTCCCCATCCTGGCTTACAGCCTCCTGGAGCAGCACATCAGCATCGACACGCTGACCTCGGATCCTCAGCTGTACATGTGAGTAGTCCTGCACTGGGTAAACCTCTGCACAGCTGTTAGCCACGGTTTTCTTGGTGCAGGAGCAGGTGTCCTTGTCCCATGTCAGTGATGGGATCACCAGGAAGTGCAGAAAATGCCATTTCTGTCCCTCCTGGCTCAGCTGTTTCTGCATCCAAGCTGAGCAGCCTTGTGTTTACTGCCTATTGCTACTTGTTCATGCTCTCTGACAGTATCTGGTCTAGCAAATTGCACTGCTGTATCTCTGTAAAAGAGTAAACTGTAGGTGGAATTCTTCATCTGTAAGAAAAATAGAGCTGTGAGTGTGGCTAGACCATTCATTCACATTACCTTAGAGCCAGGCAGTGTGAGCCAAGCACATGCTAGAGCATGCAATGCATGGAGGGGAGATTGAGCTTTCAGGAGGAAAAAAAGATCCATTCATTTTCAGAAAGATGAATGTTTCTGAAGCCCAGCTCAGGCAGGTGGTTTCTCAGTTTGTCTAAATGGATATGGTCCCCTAGGCTTCCCCTCCACAGGCCAGGTCCCCTATCAGAACCCAAGGATCCATCGATCCATACACTCAGTTTTCTGCCACGTTGCCCAAGGAGAGGACAGTTTAGACTGTCTCTGTGATTTGCTTGTTGTTTTCTCTCCTTGGCTGCAGCAGGGACAGGTTCCAATCTTGCCCAGAAACAGAGGTGGTTTCCATCTTCCTCCCAGCCCTGCCAATACACGTGCTTGGGGCAGCCTTTCAGCAAAGACTAAGGAAGATGTTTTTTTAGAGGAAACCCCTCTCCATGCATCCCTTTTGCTAATTCCCCAGCCTGGCAGTCAGCTCAGCCCTGTGGAAAAAGCCAGGTCAGGGCTGCTTTGGCCAGTGCCCTGTGCAAGCCCTGTCACTGAGGTGTGATGCTCCTCACGAGTGGAGGAGCTGCGTTAGAGCCGGGAGTGATGTCTGTGCAGAGACAGGAAAGGGAATTATCACACAACTAAAATGTTGTGTGAAAGTTGCCTTAGGCATAGAAAAAACAGTGAATGCAAGAAGAGCTGTAAGGCTGGG
Source organism: Notiomystis cincta (assembly GCA_013398075.1). Classification (NCBI taxonomy): domain Eukaryota; kingdom Metazoa; phylum Chordata; class Aves; order Passeriformes; family Notiomystidae; genus Notiomystis; species Notiomystis cincta. The sequence goes on along the minus strand of VZRX01008789.1, from coordinate 127,915 downwards.
AAGGGGCCTGGAGTGTTTGGAGTAAACACTCGGAGCTGTGATTGATTAGACCTCAGTGTTCCTTCACTCTATGGCAGAACGCCGCAGTCTGTATTTTTAAATAGCTTGGTAATTGAATATTATGCAACAGAGAGCAATAACAGCAGGCCCGTGTGCCTTCCCCTGGTGGGCTCTCTGATATCTGGGGTCTGTCTGTTGAGGGGAAACAGCCTTAGTTTGAATATTCATGACTGTGCATGTGCTGCTGGATGCAGAGCACCTGCTGCGCTGCTGCTGGAGGAAGTGCTGAGCTGCTGCAGTGCAGATCCTGAGTCTGGAAAAAGCCTGTTTACCACGAGCGCTGCAGGACAGAAATGGGAATGCAAAACAGAGCTCGCAGGGAGGAAGCTGCTTGTATTTTCTCTCCTTGCAGTAACCCACACTTCCAGTCTGGTGTCTCCTTGCTCTTTTCTCAGACCCAAACTGTGATATGTTAGAACATGCATCGTTGTGTGTAGGATTCTATGGTCTTCTTTCAGAAACTGCAGTTAGGGGAGCCCAGCACCACACAGGTTTGAAAAGTGCATCTTGCTGAAAATGGATGTATGGCTTTGGGAGTTAAGGTGAATAATGAGAAAAAGATGGGGATTCTTGGCTCTGACATAAAAGTGCTTTTATCCCACATCAGCCTTCAAATTTTAAAGGAAGTAATCTGAAAAGACAGTGATGTAGGGAACTGTTTTTAACTCTCTCCTGCCCTGATAGCCACCCTCCACCTCCCAGGCCTGTGTGTGGTCCCTGCAGAACTTTGCTCATAGCCCATCCATTTGCTGCTGCTGCCTCCGTGCCAGATCTCATCCTGTATTCAGCCAAGAGCCTCCTGCTACAACCCCCGTGATAAAAACACCCACCATACAATTCAGGAGGTTATTTTCAGCCTGTGCAGAAAAACACCACTTCAGGGAACAGGACTTGAAGAGCTTTTCTCAAAAAAGGACTCTGTGCATTCAACAAAAAGAGGGAAGCACACCACGGATTTTGTGCATCCCATACAGCTTTTTACCCAGCTTACTCTGCTTTTAAAATTTAGCAGATAATGTCAGGTACTATGGGCAGTGCAGGGGACTGCAGGAGAAGCTCAGGGCAGTGTTGCCTCTCTTCATTTTATGCATTTTCATCCAAGTTTACCTAGAGTAGAAGGACAAAACAATTCATATGTGGCACCTCTGGTGATTTCTCATGATTAGCAGCTGCATATGAGAGGTACACTGTACACTGGCAAGTATTTCTGTGGTTTCCCTCCTTGCCTTCTACAGCAAGGGCTTGCTCCAAAGCCCCCCAATCCCCTGCCTTTGAGGAGCTTTGCAGGGCATCCTAAACATGGTGGTGATGGTCTTGTTACTCTGTCTCTTGGCAGGAAGGTGTCGGATAATGCAATGCTGCAGTGGAGGCCGTTCCTGTACTGGACCTTTCTGGGTGCCTTTGAAGGACTCGTGTTTTTCTTTGGGGTTTATTTTCTTTTTCAAAACTCGTCATTGGAAGATAACGGAAAGGTAACGCCACCAGAGGAAAGGAAGATGGGTGTTTGTTTAGTGCACTGCCTCTGGTACGCCTGGCAGGGAATATCTGTGCGCTTAATCTGTGCAGTGTGTCTCGAGTCTTGTCCAATGGTGCAGCCTTGCTTATGGTGTGATGCTGCAGCAAATGCTTGAAATAAAACATTTCCCAGATCGCCATGGAAACAGGGCAGAGCTGGTTACACTCACTAGGTAAAATGACTAGTCTAACACACAGCTCCATTCCAACCCAGCGAGCTTTGCACTGTGCTTGTCCCCCCTTCTGTGTGATCCCAGGCACTGGCCCAGGGCAAGAGCAGTGTCTGTTCTTCCCACTGGTGACAGCCTGAAACTGGATGTGTGCTTGGCTGGTTGTGAGCAGCTTAATTTAGCCCACCTTGATGAAATGCTGCTCGTTAGCACAGACATGGGGGGGCAGGGCTGCTTGTGTGCTGTGCCCACTCTGGGGTGTGATTTCCGCCTCCTGTCTACCTCTGCCCTGGGGGAAGGCTGGTGCTGGCCTTTTGCTCCTGTTTTGGAGCCACACAAGTCCCCACGCTGCTGGAGCGAGCAGGATGTTGTCCTGCTGCCTTGCTTGCTTGTGCCTCTGCTGAGGGGACGAACACTTGCATCGCTGCATGAGTGAGGTGTGGGAGCTGCTTGGGTTAACTTGCACAGAGAGAGGAGGAAAAGAGATGGAGGTTTTTTTGCCTTTTTCCTTTTGTCTTATTTTTTCTTGTTTTGCTGGTTAAGTGAGTACAGAGCAAAGCATTAGTGCAGGGCGACTGTCACGTGTGGTGGCTTGAGCTGTTTCAGTACCCTTTCCCCAAGGGAATGTGTAGTGTGTTATTAGATCTTGACTGATGGAAAACTTCTTTACACCATCACTTGTGACCCTTGAAAATAACTAAACTTTTTGTAGCGGCTAACACTTGGAGAAAAGCTGATGAAATTTATGCATGTATATTCATACATTGCACCAAGGCCAAAATTTATGGCCCCAGCTATATGTAGTTGAGCCCCTGTATTGTCACGTCAGTGCTCTTCTGTATTTGTAGCCATTCTGGTTGTATTTGAATGAAACACGAAGTACTGATATGTTCTGCAAATGCCTTCAGGGGTCAAGTCTGTGTGGCACTACAATAAGATCTGTGGTTATGTCCTGTTCTGTAAACATTTATGCCTGTTAGAACTGCTACCAGCAATTGTTCATAATACCCATGTATGTTTGATTGACTCCTTTTTTCACTCCTATTGACTTTAATTTTTTTGCATTTTTTGAAAACTTTTACATTTCACTTTCTGTTTTAATATATGCATTCAGATCTTGACAGCCTTTGGTAAGCATCCCTCCCATTCATTGCCATCATTTGGATTTATATACAGTATCTGCTCTTCTTTGTGTGCGTAGTCACTAGTACCCACAAACCAAACCAGATGGAACAGTACCCACTGGTGCATTCTGCAGATGGCTCTGCAAAGAGATATGATGATGAGTGTGGCGAGAAAGCAGAAACTGAGTAAATTGCCAAGAAAGCCTGAAATGCAGGTGGTGCAATGACTTGTATCCTCGATCGACATTGCTGTTAGTAGGAGGTTGGACCTGTCACCGTCCCAGCTCTGGTCACCCGTGTGTGTGGCACTGCATGGCTCAGGGTGGCGTAGCGGGCGGCGAATCGTGCGGGTGCCTGGAGCCTGTCCGAGCCTCGGTGTCCCGTAGCAGTCGCTCCCTCCCGTCCCTCCCTCGCTCCCTGCTTGCTCCCTCGTCCCTGCGGCGTTTCTGTGCCCCCGCGGGGAGGGGCCGAGGCGCCTGTGGCAGCCGTGATGTGTTTTGCAGGTATTTGGAAACTGGACCTTTGGGACGATTGTTTTCACTGTGCTGGTGTTCACCGTCACTCTCAAGGTTAGCCCCTCCCTCCCCGTTTCAGTCCCTCCCTCCCCGTTTCAGTCCCTCCCTCCCTTTTTCAGTCCCTCCCTGCAGGTCTTTGCGTGTGCCCTGGGAAATTGTGTAGTGGATGTGCTGAAGCTGAGATGTCAGAGTGTTTTCCACCACACTTAAATCTTCTCTTCCTCCATAGAGGCAGAACCTGCTTACTTCCCTTTGTGCAGTCTGTGGTCTTTAAGTGTTTACATTTTGTTTAAATTTTCTATTTTTTTTCCCTCTTTTGAGGACTCCAGTTGGTTATGGTCAACTTTTCTCTATGCTTTCACCTCTTGATGTTCAGTTCCAGCAAGAGGAGAGAAGCCATAGAGAATTTGGGTTTGTCAACCTTGTTTCAGACAAGGCTGAGTGCCAGACTGATCACAAAAGCGCGTGTCAAATAACAATAGCAAATCTGTTTTGTTTCATGGAGCTTTCCAGAACAAATTGTTTGCATAAGACCTTACAAAAGGTCTTTTATATTTGGTTCAGGACAGCAGGTGGTGACAAGAGGCAGTTACAGTCCCTGTAACCTTTAGATGTTTCTTTCCTGTAGTATCAAGGGTTGCATCAAATTTATTCCATTAAAAAGTGTCAGTTACAATTAGAATGTTACTGTTTCCCTGCTAACATTGTGCCAGACTGTGGATATTGAAAATGTTTTTCCTGGTGCCCATATGCACAGAGGTAGCTGTTGGAGAACCTTCTAACCTAATGTGAAACCAGTCTGAAATTTCATATAAACGCAGTCCAATGCACTCTGCATCTAAAGCCTTTTTTGTCTCTCTCTTTATTCCCACAGCTAGCATTAGATACCAGATTCTGGACATGGATGAACCACTTTGTGATTTGGGGCTCCCTTGCTTTCTATGTGTTTTTCTCATTCTTTTGGGGAGGAGTCATTTGGCAAGTACCTTTTCTTTCTGCTTCCTTAGGGGAATGCCCCTGCTGGCTTTGCAGGGGACCTGGCTGCAGCCTCCCTTTGTCGGGGTACCCTGAGATTTGCAGGTGGCAGCGTGTGCAGCCCTGCTCCTTTCTCTGCTGGGTGAGGAGGGGATGCCTCCATCTAACACCCACTAAAAGCCAGTGCTGGAGGAGGGCTGGTGCATGAGGAGATGTGTTTGAGGAGGTCCCAGCCCACCAGAGGAAGAGCCTGAAAGAGACACCCTGGGCACCATCCAGGTGCTCAGCTTTAGCAGGGGGTGATTGCTTTTCTTGCCCACTGGGTTATTTCTGGTGCTGAGGCGCTTTTTTGGGAGGTTCTATAGTAAACCTTTTAGGGTCTGTTTTTGCATGTGGATGAGAGAGACAGGAAGAATTCATGGTGGGAAGAAACCCAGTGAAACAAGGAAGGAACAGAGAGGCAGATGCGCAGAGCAAGAGGACCTGGCCCTTTGGGACAGCTTAAGACGGAGAAATAAACAGGAGAAAGCACAGGTCCTGGTGTTGAAATCATGGATCTGGGTAGAAGAAATTTCATTGATTTGAGTGCAACCAGTGTTTTGGGTTTAGTGTTGCAAAAGCAAGTGGGCATTAGTACACTACAAATATATTACCAGTTTTGTATATCCTGTGCTGCAGTAAACGTTCTGTTGGCATTCACAGTTGACAGCATCTCCCGTTTTACACCTTTGCTGTGCCATGGGCTGTTGGCTGGATCCCTGATCCAGTAACCTGCTAATAAGGATGTGGAACAGATTTAAATATTGTATTTGGGGGTCACAAGCTTTAACTCTTCAGTTAACTCTTGCTGACTAATAGATCCTGATCTGCAATCTAGCCACATCTCTATGCTGAAATGTGAGTTTTCTACTGAAACTCTTTCTACTGTTTAACTTGCATAGCCCAATATTTTTGATCTAACAGTAAGCAGAAACTGCTTTGGGATCCTTTTCATCAGTTATTGATGAGTTGTTTTTCACAAGCATCTGTTGGGTGCTCTCCCTCATCAAGGAAGGGTGGAAGGGCCAAATAACCTGTTGTGATTGAGAAGACTCGATTTCCACTATCAAACCCAAACCAGAAGCTATAGCCTGAAGTTGAAATAAAATTATCTGGTTTTTGATGAGGTGAATAATTTATCTTTCAGTGATGGTGGCTAAATACAAACTCCTTCCCACACTGAAAAGAAACAGACGTAGAAGATGCAAAATGGTTTGTGACAGTTTTCCAGAAATAGTGCAGTTGGAGGCAGGAGATGGATTGGGAGAAGGATGGACAGTGTGTTTCTGTGCTGCATCCATCTCCATCTGAAAGGGAGGCATAACTGCTTATAGCTTGATCTGAAGTCTCCTTTGATTCTGACCTTCCTGGAAAATCCATGAATTAACCAGAATTTATTTGTATCCTTTCTTTTTCAGGCCTTTCTTGAAGCAGCAAAGAATGTATTTTGTATTTGCTCATATGCTGACTTCTGTTTCCACATGGCTGGCAATAATTCTCCTGATCTTTATCAGCCTTTTCCCAGAAATTCTTCTAATAGTTTTAAAAAATATAAAAGAGAAAAATCATCAGGTAAGGAACAAGATGGTGTATCACACTGTATTTCTTACCCTTAGGCACCAGATGAACCTGTAACAATACTACAATACCACTCACATCTCAAGGAAGGCTTTCTAGAGTCTTGTCTTGCTCTTTCACATGCCAAAAATGTCAAGAAGTTACTCTAAAAATACCACCTAGATCTGTAGCAGGGAGAGAGTCAACCTGTGCCTTTCCTGAGTTGCCTGCCCTGGGTGGCAGTGTGCTGTCTCCTAGAGAAGTGCATAAGCCTTGTCCAGCCTGACCTGATCATCAAACACACCATATCTTCTCCTGAAAAGCCGACTCATTTCATGTCAAAAAACACAAGCAGGATGCTCCTCCTGGCTATGTCCTCATAGTCCCTGGTGCAGTGGGAGCAGGGTCAGGAATTGTCACGTTTGCCCATCCTCTGTAAATGACTGAAGGCTCAGACCATGGTGTTGACTCTCTGTGGAAGTTTTCTGGTTTCTTAACAGTTTTCCTTCACTGTTGGGGAGGAGGGCTCCCTGTAGGAGTTTTCTCCATTGCTCTTGCAGGTGCTGAAGGCCAATAGTGCCAGGCTCAGGACTCGCTGTGCTGAGGCCCCTGCCCCTTGTTTGTGCTTGCCCAGAGTTGCAGCCCCTGCTCACCCTGGCCATGCTCCCCCTCCTGCAGACCCTCTCACCCCCTGCATCATCAGCAGGTCCTGCCCTGGGCCAGCACGTGGTGTGTTGCCAGCCAGCCCCAGCCCTTGCCTTGGGGTTTGCATGTCCCCAGGCTGCAGCAGGGCACAGCTGAAGGGATGTGGTGTGGGGTCACCCCCACCAATGCACAGAGAGCCCCTACCCCAGGTCAGCAATAGAATCACAGAAAGGTTTGGGCTGGAAGGCATCTTAAAGATCATCCAGTTCCAGTGCCCTGCTATGGGCAGGGATGCCATTCACTAGATCAGATTGCACAGGGCCCAATCATACCTGGCCCTGAANGCTATGTCCTCATAGTCCCTGGTGCAGTGGGAGCAGGGTCAGGAATTGTCACGTTTGCCCATCCTCTGTAAATGACTGAAGGCTCAGACCATGGTGTTGACTCTCTGTGGAAGTTTTCTGGTTTCTTAACAGTTTTCCTTCACTGTTGGGGAGGAGGGCTCCCTGTAGGAGTTTTCTCCATTGCTCTTGCAGGTGCTGAAGGCCAATAGTGCCAGGCTCAGGACTCGCTGTGCTGAGGCCCCTGCCCCTTGTTTGTGCTTGCCCAGAGTTGCAGCCCCTGCTCACCCTGGCCATGCTCCCCCTCCTGCAGACCCTCTCACCCCCTGCATCATCAGCAGGTCCTGCCCTGGGCCAGCACGTGGTGTGTTGCCAGCCAGCCCCAGCCCTTGCCTTGGGGTTTGCATGTCCCCAGGCTGCAGCAGGGCACAGCTGAAGGGATGTGGTGTGGGGTCACCCCCACCAATGCACAGAGAGCCCCTACCCCAGGTCAGCAATAGAATCACAGAAAGGTTTGGGCTGGAAGGCATCTTAAAGATCATCCAGTTCCAGTGCCCTGCTATGGGCAGGGATGCCATTCACTAGATCAGATTGCACAGGGCCCAATCATACCTGGCCCTGAACACTTCCAGGGATGGGGCCTTTTCATTAAAGTTGAAAACAATAGAGGTGTGGTAAGAGAGCTGTGGTTGTATTTTGTGAGGATCCATGAAACTTCTTCCACTTGAGTATGACTTAAAAGTTTCTAGCTTGACACCTCTGTTGAACAGGCTGGGAGTGAGCTGCTCCCAGCTGCAGACATGGGACAGTTTGGGGACAGTGCCCTGGAAGGATGATCTGGGGATTTCTGAGCCCCAGCTCAACTCACCTGGCAGGTGACCCATTCTTGCCTTCAGCTGCTGACCAGAGATCCATCCCCTCTCACAATACTTACTTTCAAGAGCGCTTTATATTCACTTAGCAAAGGTTCTTGTGAAATCACTTAGCAAAGCAAAGTGAGTGTCAACTAGAAAAGTCTCTTCAGATGTGCATCTCAAACTAAACACAAGGCTGAGCCATATTTAAATGTACACTTTGATTAAGATCTTTATTGTAAGTGCTTGAGGGAGATAGCAGCTCTGGCTATCTGTGTCAGCCATCAGACACCAAAATCAGTTGACTGATTTGTAAAGGCATCTAAGACCAGGCAGCTGATTTCAAATCAAGACGCTTATTGAGAATCCTGACCTTAATATTGAAGTAAAACAAAGATCAGTGTCCCAAGGGAAGCATTAAGTGAAAAACAAAATCAGGGACATTTTATGGGGGCCTGAACCACAGCTTGGTGGCTGAGGGTCCTTTCTGGAAGGGGAGGATGGACTTGAGGCCAGGTTGATGGGCACTTGCCATTGACCCCACTGGGATAGGGTTTTACCCCCAGTTTCCTATAACAGCACATCAGCTCTGCTCAGCCTTTATTAAATTTTCTGTGTGGAAATGTGGTGGTTGTTTTTATTTTGTTTTGGTTCTGTTTGTTTGGTTTTTTTAACTGCAAGGCGCATTTGTGTTTTCCTTGGTTTCTGCCTTTCTCTTTCTTGTACTGCAATTTTCTGTCTTTTGTGCTGTTGTGAACTAGGTAACGAAGCGCCTTCCTTCCTCAGGAACATCCACTATCTTCATGCTTTCTCAAACTTCCAGCAATCACAGCTTTTCTTGGAGTGAATAAGGTGATTTCCTTTCTGAGTCGCAATGTGTTGCTTGCTCAACTGCTTTTTTCTTCCTTCTAATGCCTAACTCCCGAAAACCCACGTTTAGATGTGCTCACACAGCAAAACCTTGCTTTTCCCCACCTTCTGCCTTAATTTAAATCTTTTGCTTAAATATTTTGTCTGTCTCTTCCCTTTGGGTCTCTTTTGCTGCACCTTAGGTGGGTGAGCTGGTCGTGCTCAGGATGTCCAAGTGAGGTGGACACAGACAAAGCTGGTTACACTCTCCTTCCTTGCTGTAGTTTTGTGTTAGTGGGCCAGATACAAGTGGGATAAGTGGAATTGATGTTGATTGTTCTCTGGATGAATTGTCAAGTGGCTCAGGCTTGTCTGACCTAGGAGGAGCCTCCCCAGTGCCCACCTTGCCTGGTCCATCCCAGTTGTTAATGCTGCTGTTGTTCTTTGTGTGAGTGATTAAGCCACAGCCTCACATTGAGGGATAGCCTTGGACTTGCTGACCATGGGAGTGGTGGGGCCACCCACAGCAAAGCACCTTGATTACATGTCCCTAGTGTTTGGATTCACTGGAGATCTCCACCATTGCTTGCTATTTTAAAAATACCACTGATGTGGAGATCAGGGATGTCTTCCTCCTCAAAAGCACCTGCAGCACAAACCTCCAGACATGCTGAGAAGCAGGGCGAGTTCCTGAATACCCTCCGTGCTTCTTACTCTGCAGAGCCCAGGCAGCGTCAGTTGCCGTGTGTTGTTTGCTCCATCCTTTCTGAAAGGACTTAGCTGTGCAAAGGGTTGTGTGTGCATTGTTTGACCCCGGGCAGGCTGAGGGGCACGTGTGCTATAAGTCTCTTTGCCTCGCTGTTGCAGAGCAGCGGGAAGGCACCTGATTCATTGTCGGCCAGACCTTCTGTCAGACCACTTCTTTTAAGAACATTCTCAGATGAGTCTAATGTGTTGTAACAGGTACCCTGTCTGGAGGAGTTGGGATGGTTTTAAAGGCATTGATTAACCAAATGTAACCCCCTCCAAATCAATTAAACCATGGTTCTTGTAATCCTCTTGGCTGTCGGTGTGGGGCACCTGTCCTTGTGGAATGGAGATGCAATGCTTGGGATGCATTTTAATTTGGGGATGTTGTACTATAGCTTCTTCAGAATCTCTTATCTGTACAGATCCTTTCAGATGTTTGGCAATATGTAAACAAATCTTTCAATCTAACAGCTATTTAAATCTAATATTGGCAGAAACTTTGAGAGTGCGGTCTGAATTGTGCTAACACTGGCTATAAAAGCTCGCTCTGATACATTTACAGTGAAGGATGGAAATCCCAGCTGTTAAAATGATTCCAGTATTGCATCTGAATTGTACCAAAACCCCTTTCTCTAGGGTGCATGCTGTTCTGTCAGATAGAAATAAGTCTTAATTCATTTGCATAGATGGAAACTAAACACATGTACTTACCTGTGTGTGTCAGCACATGGGACAGAGGCATGTCTTGGTGTCCGTGTGTCTGTACGCACACACCCAGAGCATCCTCGTGTGAGTTGATTTGATTTTAAACTTTGTAGTAAGCCAATAGCAGAATTAAAAAAAGTAAAAGTGCCTAATTGAATTCACAGTTCTGCTTTTAGGGGAGCTGTTATGTGTGGAGTCTGCTGCAGACATGAACCTATAGGTTGTCTATGAACCTCTCGCACCTTTGTGCCCACACCTGCTGCTAAAGAAATGAGGCTTATGGGCATGACAGGCCCAGCAGCCAGACTTGCCAAGCCTCCAGTGCATCTGGCAGCCAAACTGTGCAGCCAGTCCTTCCCCACTGACATTAGGTGGTGCTCTCCACCACCACATACTGGTGCAGACTGATGTGGGATGTGGCTAGACTAGCACAGAACGGTAGATGCAGGGGACAGTGGGGCAGATGCCACTTTTAGACCTCATGCAGCATTTTGCAAATTGTGAAAATCGATTTATCATCTGATTACCTGGTTGTGAATGATATTTGGCACTTTTATCATGGGCTAATCATTCTTCTTCTGTATAATTTTAATTTTTTTTAAATAACCCAGGAAAAGATTTATGAGTTTGGGAATGTAACAGTAGCAATACACGTTTGTTTTCCTTCTGGTTTTTGCAGGCTGGCCCCTTTGATCTGCCTGTGTTAGTGTCATACAAACGTATAGAGAATGGTTATGTGAAGACTGAAGATGCTGTTACTAATTTGGCAGAAAGATATCCTCTCAGGATACCTTAAAGTGCTCCACACAAGCACTGCGTATTGTCACGCTGTAGGAAACCCACGGTTTTAACCTGTCAGTTCCCTTTGGCAGCACCAAGGACTGTAAGCAGCCATGCTGACAGAGCAGCAGCCAGGGCACTGGCCCCACGGTACCCACTTGTCTTTGGTCTTGTGGCTTCCCTGCCCTCCCAGAAAAAAACAATTCTGCCAAATTCTGCATCACTGGAGGCTGAGAAAGCATCTTTAGGAATTCACCCACAGCAGCATGAATCAAAGTGCAAGAGTGCAGTGCCAGCCCCATTTCACACTGGAGCTTCCTCTGCCCACTGCAAATCTGCCTGAGCAGCAGAGCTGCTCAAAACTCTTGCTCTGCCTACCAAAGAACTAGTACAGACTTCAACCCAGTAACACCCCCTCCAGCCCCTGAAGGCACTGGGAAGAGGCTGTTCCTCTCACACAGAAGATGGATGCAGCCCTGGAGCCTCTCTCCTGGTGCTGGGGCTGTGCTGCCTCAGCCAGCGGCTGCCCCCTCCCAGCCATGGGTTCCCAGATGCACACGGCAGGATCAGCTGAAAATTTGGGAGAAATCTTTGCTGCTCCCCCCTGCAGGTGTGGCTGGAAGCAGTCTGTGGTCTGTCCTCAGCAGCGATGTCCATGGGAAGAGCTGCAGTGCTGGGAAGTGCTATAGCATCCTTCCACAGCCAATTTGCTGATGGGTTTATTCCTGCTGGAGGGTGAAGAAAGGTCTGTTTTGTGGCTGTTTGTGATGGAAGGAAGCTTTCCTGGGGGAGAGCGGAATCCAGAAGTTGGGCTGTGGCAGACTCTGAGCCCCTGTGCCCAGGCTCCTGTGGCTGTGCTTGCATTACTGCACTGTGCAGTTGCTCCAACACTTTAAAGGCCTAAGGGACAGTGTAGTCCTTGGCTGATCCCAGGGACATGGGCTGTGCCTGTGAACCTGCAGGGATATAAAACTGCATCTTGAGTTATTTGCACTAAGAAAAAAGAAGATAGTGTAAAATTGACTACATGAACCTGATTCCATTTTACATTTTATTTGTTTTTTAAATTGGCATGTTCTTTTAAAATCTACCTGTACCATGGTTATAGGAACTTTCCTCTTTAGGTTCTGCACAGCAGAGGTGAGATGCCTGACTGTCAGTACTATTTTTTGTCTCTGATACTTCACATGTGGAAAGAGCAGCTTTTTTTTGTTGTGTTAGGTCATAAGCAGTGACATAGCAGCCTGTGTGCCACCGCAGGTTGGTGTGGCAGTCCCTCCCTTGTGCTGGTTTCCCCCAGAGGAACTACTGTGAGAAGCTCCAAGGCTCATTTCAGAAGCAACAAGCTCTGCGCTGCCACTGGGTTTGGCTCCTGCTCGCTCAGGCTTTGTGGCATGTACATACAACAAAACAATTTGGGACTAGACAGAACATTCCCTCACCAAATTTTGTTGAACTACAGACTGTTAATGTTTGGAAGAATCAAGTCTTGCTCTGGCTCTGCCTGCCACCGCTGCGGTTCATCTTCAGCTGGCGCGGGTCAGCTGCTGGCAAATTCTCTCGTGCATCATGAGGGCTTTGGATGGGCCTTACTGGAGTGGGAGAGGGGAGTGCTCAGTCCCCTGTGGCTGGTGGCTGCTCTGACATCGCCCAGCACGGGGGGATGTGTGGACAGGAGCACTGTATTATACACTGCACTGGCCTCAACACAAGCGGCGTCTGCGCTGTGCCAGCGGCCGCGGCTCAGCTCCTTGCTGCATGCAAGTGAGGAGCTGCACTGCCAGCATGTGTCCCATGGGTAAAGCTTTCATTTTCTTCTTTTTTTTTTTTCCTTTTCCCGTTTTCCTAGCTCATTTCACAGACCTAGAATTCGACTTGCAGACCTTGTCCCCTTCTCAACTTTCCTTGCTGAAATGTGGTGCCTACAGATCAAGCATACGATGAATACAGTGAAGATATGCTCTATATGCCAAATCTAACCCTTCTCCTTAAGTATACGGTTGCTGACTTGTGTTTACATAACCTTTAAAAAATGGGCGCTAAAATGCCTAATTCCTGTGATTCAAAACCATTCCAAGCCGGAATGGTCCCAAGCCTGACACCTTGCTTCTCAGTTTTTGTCATGCTCTACTCCAAGGGTCAGAGTCTGTTCTCCTGGAATTCCACTGGTGATGTCGGTGGGAACAGTGAAACTTCACGTGTGTGAACTGTTCAAATAGTCACTTAAACAGGATCATTTCTGCTGCCTGTCCCAAGACAGAGCCTTCTGAAAACCAGATCTTTCCAAATGTCCCGTCTCCAGCTGGAACAATAGTTGTATGTTCAAATTCAAGGTGTGTGTGCTGACAGGTGGATTGGAATTAACAGGGAATGTCTTGAATAGCAGCTCTTTTGGGAAAATGCAGTTTTTCTTGGGCTTGCATCTTCAGATAGTGCACTGGTGAAGGGCTGGGGGCCAGGAGAGCCAGGCTGCCCTGGTCCTGCAGAAGAGCTGATCCTTGTCCTCCAGCAATGGCAAAAATTAAATTCCTGTTGCTGTGGGTGACTTGTGAAATCAGGAGAAACAGGAGATCCTTTCGAGGTTAGAGGGGGGAAGAAGAAGTACTGGTAGTGGCTGTAAGGTGTAAGGCAGCAGGGTGCAGGGGTGGCAGCAGTGGGACAGCTCTGCTGAGGTGGCTGCTCATGTTCCCTGGGGCCACCGCAGTGTCACGGTGCTCGTCAGGGACACTAAAAGGTCAGTACAGGCTTTTCGGTGGAGAAACTTGAAGGAAAAAAGGCTGGGTTTTTCTCACAATAATTTATTGAAGTTTAATCACTGACTAGTGACACTGAAAGATAAGGAAAGTAATTAAGATTCCCTCTAAAACTCTTATGTGATAACAGTGGAGCTTGGTGTAGTCATAGCGACTTTTCAAAAACTAATCCTAATCATTATAAGAATATTATAAATTACTTGGAATTGCATAAAAGCTTCAAATTGAATTTGTATACACACAGTTGAAAAACCTTCCTAATACTGCACCATTTATCCAATTTCCCAGCTATGATTTTTTTTTAAAAAAACCATGTAGTGTATAGAAAATGTAAATTATATACAGGCAATGAGCAGATACATTTTCAGCTTCTTGCAAAGAAAAAGGACTGCAACCTTACATTTTTTTCACTTAAACGCAATTTTATACATTTATGTTGCTTTATATCAAGGAAATTGAATGTGAATGTTACCTTTTATGAATGCAACTTGCTCTTTTTTCATTACAGAAACTTTTGTTTGAAGTAATCAATAAACTTTGGTATGTTGTTCTGATTAATATATATTTGTTGTCTGTCTCATGTCCTTGGATACTCCTAGGGGGGTAGTTGATTACGTGGGCTTTTCCAGGGCAGTACTGGAGGACCATCAGCATTTGCACCAGGGAGGAGGTGCCAGCCAAGGCCATGCTTGGTTGTCCGAGATGGAGCAGCATTTGCTTAAGGAAATAGAAATACTGCTTCCTTCTCATGCATTTTTATTTTTCCAGCAATTGCTGCTATTAGCTGCTGCACATACCTGGCCTGTGTGCATTCAACTAAAGGAATGTTTAATTAAGAAAGTGAATTCTGTTAATTAAGTGAATAAATTGATTTAACTTTCTAGCTTCAGCTGACATTTAGGAACTGGCTGAGAAAAATGTAGGTCCATGTGCCTGATTTGCATTCACGAAGTGTTTTCCTTACTGCTCTATGTTGGTTCTTGGTTCTGTGTGTAACAAATGAATATTCTTTAGTTCAAAGCCTCGAAGTACACAAATGAGGTTTGCAAAGTGCCTGATGCTGGTGAGGTTCAGGCCCAATATTTGCATTGATGAATTTCCAACAACACAAGGAAACTGCTAAAGCACACAGTGTTTGTATAATACACAAGAAAAATATATAGACTTAACTTTCTTTTTAAGGACATGGGTCTGTTGCAAACTGAAATGTTTGTAATGAGAAACTGACAGTTTGAAAAATTCTGTTTTGGCTGCTTCAATCTGCAGCTCCCATCAGCCAGCGCAGGACAGATGGCTGAGCTATTTAAAACAAACTCTAACCTTTCCTAGCAGCTCGTACTATTGGAAACCAGATACACGCATTGAGAATCTTAATAGCACCAGTGAGTGTGAAAATCATCTGAAGAGCTGGAAAGGATTTTACTCTGAGCTGGCTACCCGGCCTGACAGGACGAAAGCTGTAAATGTCGGCGATGGAGGATGACCACAGGTCACCAAGTATTTCAGAAAGCACCACAATTCGCATTTAAAACACATGTGTAGCACTTCTTGTTAGAAAGGAGAGGCAATTTCATGTTGTAAGGTGATTTTTAACAAGGACAGCATTTTTAAGGTCAAGCTGTTGGCGTGTGAGGGCTCTTGGCACGTGGAAGGGTCGTGGTGTCCCTGTCCCTTGTTGTCCCCTGCAGCTGTTGCAGGACATGCATCCACAATGTTCTCACTGCTGGGACTGGGCTTTGCCTCTGAAATTTTCACATGTCTGGGGATAACCTGCTGAGCTGGAAAATACACTGTGGCCTGGAGAAAGGGTGTGTGTGTGCACCTGTGTGAGTGTTCCTTTCCAAAACCAGGGCTTGTGACAACAAATAAGGCAGGGGGAAAGTGAGAGTGGGACAACTGAGTGGAGCCCTTTTCTTTTTTCACATTCAAGTAGGAGACATAAAATCCACCTGATTAAATCTGTGCAGGTGTGGCTGGCTTCAGTGTTTCCAGGATTTCTGCCAGGCTCTGGAGGACCAGGACCAGCTTGGAAAGACCCACACAGGACAGTACCCCTGGATTGAGGGTAATGCTGCTGTGTGCACAAGAAACCCTCCTAAAATCCCTGCTCATGAAAACCAGCTGAGTTTAATTACTCTTCTGCACAAGTAGTTTGCTGTGGCTGTGCTTCTTCCAGAAGTGAGCAATTCCCTTCGACATCACTTTGGCTCTAACCTGTGTTTAGCCAGCTTTGTTTTTCCAGTTCTCAGCACTTGACTGAACAGGTATTTTTGAAGGGTGATTTCTCAAAACCTAATAATGGCTCTAGTCTCAACCCAACTTTCTAGCCTCAGTCTGGGAAAGGGAAAAAAAAGTCGGGTTTTTTTCAAATTTGAGAGGTTTTGAATTTTGAGTGGGTTTTTTCAGCCTCTGATCTGAAATTAATGAAATTATGTGGAATTCTTCCTACACCTTCTCCCCAAGATTAGATTTAAGGATGAGGCATTGCACCCACATGAAATAAATCTCTGCAAATGGGTGCTGCAGGTGCTGTCAAGATTTTCTGCAGCTTTAAAGAGCTCTTGCCCCTTACACACAAGTTTGTATGTGCCACTCTCAGAGTGCTGAACATTGCTATGGAGCCTGAAAAAGAAACAGCCATGTTTCTGGCTGTCATTGTTTCCTTTTTAATCTGTCTCTTGCTTCTTCTGTCTCAGTCTATCATCTCCTGGGCAGGCAGAGAGTAGCACTCTGCTCTGGAGGAGACAGACGTGCCAGGGAGCTTCTGCCAGAGTGAAGTGTGGGAAGCTGGCCGCTGGCTCTGTGGATGGCGTGCTGGGATAGCTGGGCATTTTGCTGTGAAATGCCCCAAAGGAGGGTCTGTAGCAGCCAGGTTTCCAAACCATCCATCTCAGTGGCCATAAGGAAAAGCCATGAGCAATTACCCTCTGGTCTGAGTGAACACAGCTTTTCCCTGCTGCGAGCTGGCTGGGGCTGCCTTGTCAGCTGAACTGTCTGGAGGAGGTGCAGCCTCGGGATGTGCAGGATTCCTGCCAGCATCCAGGGCCCAGCACACCTGGGGCTTGACTAGGGTGTGTTGGCTGCAGAGACCTGATCCAGACCCTGCCTTAATGACTTTGCCTTCTGTTCAGAGAGCAAGAAATGAATTGACTGTGAAACCCTAGGGGTGACAGCTGCATCTTCTACTGCGTAGCTTCATTCTCCCAAAATCCTGTGGCAGAAGTGGGTGTGTGACACTCAGTGGGGATGAGTCCCAGTTACAACAGAGCATCCCCTGTTCAGTGGTACAGCAAAACAGACTTTCAGCACTTGAAGGGGTTCTGTTTCTCCATGAGCTGTGGCAGTTTAGGACAAACAGCATTCCTGTGAAAAGAATACAGCAGGAATGTGGCATGGCTGTCTTTCTTGATTTGTAGCCTGGGTATCAGCTGGATTTTTTCATGAGTAACTGCATATGAACTCTCCCTGTGGCACAAGAAGCGCTTTAGCACTAGACAGAAAATCATGCATCCAAACTGTTTGGTTAGTGAGAAGCTGCTGTGTCATGAACAAGGAGCACTGACTGAATGGGTAGTTTTTCCTTGAAAAATTCTGTATCAGTGTAAGAAGGGCCTACCAGAAGATGCTGGGCTCTATGTTACTGCTGTTAGACCATGGCTCTTTAATTAATAGCCCTGACTGCTGAAGTGTTGGAAAAAGGCTGCTGTTATAGCAAAGAGCATAATTAAAAGGTTGTTTTGGAAAAACAGGAACATCTGCTTCTCCACGCTGCCTTCCTGGGCAGCTCAGGCTCCTGTTGAGAATGAGCTGGCATTGTTTGAACCTCAGCATCAGGAAAACTGAGAATGATGGGTCAGCCCAGTGCTGTGCTTGAAGCTCTGGCCAGCATTGGCTGTAGGATAGCTTAATGTAGTTCTCATAAATCGTTCAAGGAATTTGCTAGAATGCTGCTTGCAGAGGATGGAAATGCTTTTTAAAATTTTTTTCCCTACAGAAGTGCTACAGGCACTAAAGCAGGGAGTAAATCCAGCTGCAGGGGGGTTTGCTGGGGGGCACTGGGTATACCTGTAAATTAAAAAAAAAAAAAGAATAAAAGGGAGGAGGGAAGGAAAAGAGGAGAAAGGAGGAGAAGGGGAGGAGGGGGATAATCAAAAAAAATAGGGGAAAAGGACGAAAAGAAAAAATGAGAAAAGGGGGAAAGGAGAAAAGGGGAAAAGGAATAAAGAGNCGGGGCTCGCAGGTGGCCGGGCGGCGGGCGGGGGGACGGCGGCTTTCCCCGGACACCCCCCGTGGGGGCAGCGGCACCGCTCCTGCCCCGGCGGGGCCCCACAGGTGTCCCTAAAGGTGCCCCATCCCTCCCCCGTGCCGGTGTCGAGCGCGGGCGGGCGCGTTATGGGCGCTCGGGTCCCGCTGCCCGCGGAAGCCTCGGGAGGGTTCGTCGCACGCCGGCGGCTGAGGATTATTTATTCAATGGACGGCACGATGGGTGCGGAACGGCCCCGGGATTTCAGGAAAGCCGCGTCCCCCGCGCTGCTGACATTCCCTGACATGTCACCGGAATGCGCGGCTCAAAGTGCGGGTTGAAGGCAGGAGGTGCTGCCGGTGACGGGAGGATGTTCGCCGGTGCGAGCCCCCTGCGCGGATTCCCATGGCCAGAACTAAAGAACTCTTCCCTGGGAAGTTGTGTGTCAGCCTGCTGGCCGTGACTGCCTGTTCCTGGGGTCTGGAGTAGGGAAGCGGGAGATGTGTGTAAGGCGTGTGTCTCTCTTAGACACCTCATCATCCCTCCCGTGCCCCTTGGTCCTCAAACACCTCCGAATGCCAGGTCGTGCCGGGAATGCAGCGTTGTACTGAAGTGGCTGTGGTTCTAAGGCTGCACCCCCCGAATGTGAGAAGCAAATGCAATCTGATCCTTTATCTCAGGCCATAGTTGCCTCAGCGATGTTTCCTTTGATGCACAGTGATCTGCTCAGGAGTCGTGGGGAGCCCTCACTTTTTCATTGTTTTCCTGTGGGGAGTTACAGGTATTTTTGCAATGAGGTCTTTCCCAAAGCAGGAAGGGTAGTGGCATCTTGTGTGACTCCAAGCTCACTAGGAGATGCACACCTTGTCAGGAGTTGAAAGCAGCCAAAGGCATCACTCCTTGTCTGTTTGCAGCTGGTGGAGTGCTTGGAGCTGTGCCGGGCACAACAAAGACACAACTGACCCAAAAAAAGCTTCCTGTCTAATTCCAGGTTTCTTGACATCTTTGAAAAGCACAATTGGGGGTGCAGGAAGAATTTGTCAGGGAGTAAGTCAGAGGTGAGGACTCTACCAAAGTGTCACCTGCTTCCCAGGAGCTGCTTGTGTACGTGCCCTTCTGAGGTGGTGCCAACAGCACCTTCTACTCTGGCTCTCCTGCCCACCTGACCCTGTTTGTTTCCCTGCACCCTGAAAATGGAGTAGATAAATGTAGGCAGGGGTGGTCATGGTCAATTAGCAAAGGATACTGCTTGAATGGATGTGATTAAATGCTCCTTGTGTTGCTGTCAGCATGGAACACCCACGGCGTTGGAGCAGGAGCTGGGGACATGGGGATGGGGACACAGATGGTGACTGTTTGCTATGAGCCATGTAATGGGAACCAGGTGAAAGCAGGTAGTGGGTTTCTTCTGAGCATGAGCCCTCTCTCCTAACCAGCTTTTGGCAGATGACCTTTGTGTAATGGTCCTACAGAGCCAAAACATCCCCACAAAGGCACACTTGTGTGGTTACAGCTGCGGGATGCAGACCCATGATTTGGCATCTACACAGGTTCTTAAAATAAAATACTGAAAGAGAGACAAAGTTGAGTACAGTTCTCCAAATCATGAGATTAAAAACAATCAGAAGGTTTTTTTCCTTTATTGCTGATTTCTGAGCATTCAGCCTGATCTGGGACCATGATTTAACCATTTCCCTACATGTAGTGGTACTGGAAACTTAATGGGTTCTAGTAGAAGGTGGTCTGTAAATGCCTTAGACTGAGATCAAAGCCTGTAAAAACCCCAAGCCTTTTATGGCCATTCTCATCTCTAAAATGGCTTGGGTCCCCTCAGAGTGTGGCAGCACCACAGCAGCCCCCAGGAGCTCTGAGGTTCCATCAGTGCAGACCCTTTGGGTGGGCCACAGAGCAGTAGTAGTCTGGGAGCAGCCAGTAGTATGTGGGATGGCTTCCTCTCCCTGCATCACATTTGCTACAACTAGTTTAATGGCTTATCATTCATGTACCAGGACAGAAGTGAACTGACAGCAGGGCTGTGTGGGAGGGAACAACCGAAGTGTAAAACATGGTGAGGGAAAGAAAGAGTTTTCTAAAGCACTCTCTTCGCCACTGAAGTAGAGGATGCTTGGAGACACAGAGCTTCCCCTATGTGTGTGGAGATGGGGCTTTAGAGGTCGTGCTGTCATGGGAGCCTTTGTTAGTCCTGGTCTTGGCAGGCTGGACTTGCAGGGGAATCCTCCAGGGAGCCATGAAGCAGGCGGGTGCCTCAGCCGTGTCCGGGGAGGGGCCCCGTGTCGCTGTGAAAGTGGCTGTTCGGGTCCCTCCTCAGCGTGCTCTGCTGCCGCAGCCTCGCCCTCCTCTGCCCGCTTCCCTAACGCAGGGGGATTTCAGGCGTTTGGAAAATCGGTGGGCACAGGAACTGGAGGAGCATGAGGAGTGGCGGTGGAAGTGACTGGGTGGGGCTGCCTTGTTTTCTGAATCCCTTTTTCCTCCCAGGCAGTGCTGGACTTGGTTTTAGAGCGGAGGTGAGTCAGGATGTCCTGGGGCAGAGCTGTTCCCTGGGACTCAGCACACAGCACAGTTATCCTGCTGCTCTGGAGGTGTTTGTGCAGGGGCTAGGTGGGGAGACAGCCAGCAAGCACCAGCAATATCCTCCCTATCTCCCTTTCTATTCCACAGGCCTGCTTCTGCTGCAGGAACACAGTTAGCTGGATTTGGAAATGTGCTCTTGCTCAATGGGGGAATGCCAGAATCAGGGATTTCCACTTCCAGTTCGGGAAAAACCATGTTTATTTTCCCTTGCTTTACAGTAGAGTTTCCAGGTGGTGCCATCAGGGGAACCTGGCTGCATAATTTAGTTTCCTGGCTATATCAGCTGTAAAAGAAATTGTTCCAGTGACCTCAGTGAACTTCATCCCAGGTTCCCTAGGCAGGAGTGGGGCCCCAGAATTTATTGATGAAATATCTCCCAAAGCTGGAATTCCTCTTTGAAAATTCAGTGTTTGCGTGGTATTGAATGATGATGGGAAAGTTACTGATGGCCATGTATTTTTATTTGGTTTTGGAAGTCTTTTGTGCCAAATGGGCTCTGGGTTAGGGGCTGATGGTTTGGGCTGGGAAGATGTGTACTGGTGGCAGGTGTTAAATGTGCATTTTCCTGCACAGCTGGCTAATGTGCCCTGGTGCTGATGTGCAAACACCTGAACTGCTCTCTTTGGTAAGGGAAGAGTGACTGAAACTGGAAAAAGGAGAAAACTAAAAGTACATTGAAGCTATATGTTAGAAATGCAAGAAACTAGAATTTCTCAACTCCCACACTGTGGTTGAATCCAAAAGAGTGGGTGTTGGGAATCTTTTATTAAATTTCTTGCAATAGACATGAATTCATGTATGGTGGAGCTGGCTTTTATCTTTCCCAATTTTTGCTTAGTTTGGTGTGATATGAGAATAGAGTTTTTCTCATTGGACAAGAAAACATCAGAGCATAACAAGAGGTAACAAGTAAGCCTTGTTGCTGCTTAGTTTGCTTTTGCTTCACCTTTTCTTAGAAAGGTTAGAAAGGTTAGAAAACCTTCCACAGTTTCTCAGCTGCTAAATATAAATTGGATGAGATTTTTCCCCGGCCCCAAAAAAACACTGGGACACCCTGGATCTTTTAACCTCCCCTGAACATCCGGCTCCTCCTCACTGGCAGCGTGGCTCAGCCACAGCTCCTGCAGCGCCTCCTGCTCACTCCAGCTCCCAGGACTGCGCCGAAGGATGGCGTTCCCATGAACGTGGGATCCCTGTCTGGCTGCACCTTGTCTGGGATCCTTGCTGGCTGCATTTTGTCCTGCTGGCAGTGATGGCCGTGGTCAGCAGGAATGAGGTTGTGCTGCATCGGTGCGTGGCTGCAGCTGTGCTGAACCAGTGCCCTGGCTGCTCCCGCTCAGTCACAGCCCGTGCTTCCCCACCGTGGTTGCTGGAGGGATGCCTGGGAGTGGGATGCTCCTGCCCCAGGGCTTGCAGCATGGCTGTGGAGCCACAGCCATGTGGCTTTGAGCACGCCTGAACGTGGTGGTGTCCTCCTCCCCGTGACCACACGGATCAGCTCCGTTGGAAGGTGGTGATTTGGCTGCTCCCATGAGGACATTCCTCCGTGGGTCAGTCATGTCTGGTCCTCAAACCTGAACTGCACCAAGTTAACATTTTCTATTTCTTACCTTCTTCTTCTTTCACAGCACTTATTTTTGCCTTTTTCCTCTTATCCTCAGTGTATCTAAATCTAAGCCTTTTAAAAAGGTCATTCTAGTTTTCCAGCAGCTCTCCCTTTTTTGCTGTACAGTTTCTTAGCTGAACACACCCCCAGGTTTGGGTGATGGGATGTATGTCTGCACTGAAGCATTGACATAAGCCTGGAAGGCCTCGGAGGAGAAGCACAGTCCCTGGGTCAGAAGAGAGTTCCATCTGCTGCTGCATCCTACGCTGTGCTGGAGCAGGTGCTTGGGGAGAAGTAAAAGAAGGAGCTTGAAATAGAGTGAGCCTTTCCTTAAAAATCTTCCCCAGTCTGAGAAAAGATAATTTAAGGAGTCCTTGAACCTGGTGAGGTGACCAAACCATCACTCCTAGCAATGGCTTAATCCTGGTGGGACTTCCATGCCATGTGCAGGACATGCAGGCAGGGCTGAGTCTCTTTGAAACGTTGGTGTAGTGGGTGCTGCTGTGCACCTGTCCTGCCTGGCTCCAGAGGAGGTGTTTGCTGCTGACCTGCCTCCACAGCAAGCCCTGTGAGGGCCACCCAGGCCTGGCTGCTCCTGGGATGTCCCAGCTGGGGATCAGGGTGTGGTGGCAGCACTGCCCCACCCTGTCCATCCGTGGCTCCCATCATATTCCAAGGGTGCAGCTCTTCTCGTGGCTCTGCCATCTCTTATTCCCTGTGCTGTGCTGGTGCTCTTCCAAGGAAATGTTAAGAGGTGGCAGTTCAGCACCCTCTTGCAAGCCTCTGCCAGGTCAAGAATTTACCAGAGATTTGTGAGATTTATGTGCAGGTGGAGGTTTGCCAGGAGGATATTGACAGAACTGGCCCAGGAGCCCCATCATCTTCCTCAGAGTCATATCTTCCAGAAAAACAGGCATTTACAAACCCAACTGCTAATCTTTCCCTCAAGATGAAGGACTGTTTGCCTGGCTGTAGATAGGCAGCAGGTGGCTGCAGGCTGTGTCCAGGGCTCAGGGACTGCAGATGCTCCCATGAGCTCCCAGCCACAGAGAGGTGAGAGCTGTCCCCATGGGCTGTGGGGACAAAGGGACTTGCAGCAGTCACAGGTACTGAAGCTTTCTGCCATAAATATTTTAATGTGTCTTTTGTGTCACTCACTTGGCACGGGGGGTGGCTGCACCGCCTGAAATTACAAGGAATTCCATGATTTACCCAGCTGTCCAGGTCAGTCCAGCACCATCCAACAGCTGACTCAGCTGGGTTTTTAACGCTTGCCCTTTGGTGGCAGCTCTCACACAACTGTGCAGACATGGACACCTGCATCAGCCTGATGGCTGGGGCTGCAGGGGTCTTTCCTGCTCTTGTCACCAAACATGCTCATGGCCCTTTCTGACACCACATCCTGCTGGCACTGGTGCCCGTTCTGTCCCCAGATGAGGACCTGAAGCCACTGGAGACAGGATTTGCTCTCAGCTACCAAAGAGTTGACTCTCACACCCAGGAAGCAGACTCAGGACCTTGGCTGTCCGTTCTCTGCTCAGACCAGGTCCTACAAGTCACGTTTTGGTGAACAGAGCAGGCCTTGTTGAGGAGCACAGCGTGGTGTTCTGTGCCACACGTGCTGTGGGTATCTCCATCAGCCTTGTGCCACCTGGCCAGCTGCCAGCCCCTCCTGGCTCCAGTTCCTTCAAGTGCTGTGTAAATATCTGCTCTGCCTGTACCCAGCAGTGTGTCCTGTTCTGGGCAGGACAGACACACAGGAGGTGGGGCTGGTCACGTGGATGTTAGGATCCTGCTCCAGGTGTAAGTTCATTGGATATTAGCATCCTGCTCCAGGTGTAAGTTCATTGGATATTAGCATCCTGCTCCAGGTGTAAGCTCACTGGGGAAACATACAGGTTGGACAGATGCCCCGAAAGGAACTGGCTGAAGCAGTGTGTGGGAAGTAAGGGCAGCTGTGGGGGTGCCTCCATCCTCCTGCCCTCTCCTTCTCTGCAGCCAGGGACAGCCACTTTGTCACCTGGCACAGGCTTTGTGTAGACGATGGGCAAGCATGCTGTTCACAGTAGGGCAATTTGCAGACAGTCTAAAGAAGTATTTTTTTACCCTGTTAACTTGCTCTGTCCTGCTTTCTGGACATGGTGTGTGGAGAGGGAGAGTGATGGGCTGCAGGGTCTCTAGGGTGTGTGGAGTGCGTATGGCAATCCGGGCTGGGGACGGACTGCAGGTGCTGCACTCACTGGTTTTTCTCCTCAGACACACGGCTGTATTTCTGCTCTTTGCCCCAGTGAATATTTAATTTTGCAAAGTGGAGCAGCTTCAGCAGGAGAAGCTGGAAGGGCCACTCCCCTCACTGTGCTGGGTTCATGGTTGGGGCACTCTGCTCCGAGGGAGTTCAGTTCCCATTCCGGCACACAGCAAAGATGGGAATGACTTAATCCTTGCACACCCCCACCCACCCCTCCAGTTAGTACTCCATGGGCTGTTTGGGGAGGCTTGCACTGATACTGGCCTCACACAGGGGTGCCCGTGGCAGCTGGAAGAAGCCCAGCTCACTGGAAGTCCCCGAGTAGCAGAGCTTCCTGCAAGCACTGCTGGTGTGTGTAGGGCTGTGTCACAGCCTCAAAGGACCTGCTGAGGCAGGTGGGCCTTCCTGGTGCCCAAGACAGATGCTGGCTGCTTACCCCAGTTAACCCAGAAAGTCACCACGAGACAGGGAAATAGGTGACAACTGTGCTGATTTGAGGGTTCCCTCAGTACCAAATAAATGCTGCTTTGCTGGGTGCCCAAAGCGACAAGCAGCTGAGAACAGGCAGATCCTGGAGAAGCTCAGTGTGATCCTTTACACTTTTCATTTGATTTAGTTCAGTTTTGTTTCCTAGACTACAGCAGCAACCCCCACCTGAAAAGCTGCTGCTCTTCATTCACACCAAGCCATGGCAGCAAGACAGTATTTGGTCAGTGAGGGGAGCGTGGGGCGCTGCTCCGGCAGCTCCACAGATGTGTTACACCACTGCTGCCTGCACGTGCTGGGAAGTTTGGAACAGGAAAGAAGACAAGAGCTGCTAAAGAGCAAAGCACTTCAAAGTTTGAGTGTTACAAGAGGGATTTGGATTGGGCCAGGAGCTGTCCCCTCTCTGGATGTCACTGCAGACCTCCACCGTACATGGAAGTCCCTCCACGCTTGTGTCTCCTCTAGAGGGCTGACAACGAGCATGTTCTCACAGCCTCAGCCTGTGCTCTGGCCTCGAGATACAGCCCTGTGGAGGGGGCCCTGTGAACTGTTCTGGGCTGTGGAAACCAAGAGGTGGGGACTGACAGATTCAGCAGGGCTCACGCCGGCTTTTCCACTGGGGTACAGAGCTCTGAATTCCCCCTTTGTCTTTTCCTTGCTTGGCTTCAGGCAGCCTCCAAAACTCTGTATCATGGCAACAGTCTCCCCCCTGCAGAGGATTCTCTGAAAGTAATAACTGCAGCAACATTTTATGAATGCCCATTTTAGAACCTATACAAAAGTGACGCTACACTGTCATGACAATTTACCCATCCATATGCTGCTGGTTTTTTAGTAAGACCCTGAAACCTGAGGTCATGCCAGCTGTGTGGGGGCAGCAGTTTGTAAAGTGCTCTGAGATGCTGTAGCGTGGGGAGTTCAGGGTTGATTTTGTAACAGCTGATGATCACAAAGCTTCTTTTTGACTTTGAAAGAAATGAGTGGACTTTCTTGAAACCTTGACTTCCTGCACCCTGTGCCAAGCGAGATGCAGGCTGGCTGTGCTGCTCATAGCCAGCACTGGGCAGTACTCTGGGGTCTTTTCTGTACTATCCCAAGAGTGTCCTTTACATAAAAAATCCCCACTTTGCTAAAGAACATCAGCCAAAGCCTTGTTTGAGAGGCCCATGTCTTTGGTGCCTCGCTGCCTTTCTCTGCTCTTTCTCCAGAGATTAATGCTGAAGACAAAGGTCATGCTTCTGTGCAGGATTTATTGTAGCATCCAAATGATGTGCCTCAGGCACGGCAACACACGTGTGGATTTGATGCCAGCACTTGATTTTCTCTAATATTTGCCCAAGAGGTTGAGTTCAGTGGCCAGCCCAGGGTGAGTGCCAGGGCTGAGCTGCCCGAGGAGCGGCTCTAATCAGACCACAGCCGTGCTGTTGTTGTGCCCTGACCTTGCTAAAGGACAGCCATCCTGCTCCCCAGAGGCTGTGGGATTATCCTGCTCCCCAGAGGGTGGGTACAAACTGCCCCTGCCTCCCTGCAGATTGATACGTGGCTCTCAGTGAGAAAATCTCTTGGGAAACTTTTAAATTAAGCGGTTGTTTTTTGATCCTGGAAAGGTTAACTTCCTTTCTCCAGCCTGTTTCCTGATCAGCCTCAGTTAACTGGCACATCCCTCTCCTATCAGTGCAGGACTAAAACAAAACCCACATTTACTGTCAGCCTGGAGCTGTGTTTGCTGTTTCTGTCAGCACTGGAGCACGTGGCAGGGCTGTGCCTGGCTTGGCTGGTGCTGCATTTTGGGGAAAGCCAGGGCTGGGCAGGGTGAGCTTTGGGGACACCCTGCCTGTGGACACAGACAGACTGCTGAACAGCCCCACACTGAGTTGTGACAAATATGTGTACACAGCATGGGCTTCTGTCTTGTATTTTCAATGACACACGTTTGATATCATCTAGTTCACGTGTTGGAG
The DNA here is from genome assembly GCA_013398075.1 of Notiomystis cincta. Lineage (NCBI taxonomy): Eukaryota > Metazoa > Chordata > Aves > Passeriformes > Notiomystidae > Notiomystis > Notiomystis cincta. The sequence continues at coordinate 101,147 of VZRX01008789.1, read as the reverse complement.
CTCATTAACTTATTAAATGTGAATTTTATCAGTATGAAACCATTGACCCGGTTAAAAAAAAATCAGTAAATAGAGAAGAAATCTCTTGCTGCTGCTTGTCCTCAAGTTGGGTGAAGCCATTGAATGAGAGACAAATATTTGAAATATCTTTGCAAGACAAACTTCCTTCTCACCAAGACCAATTCTAGGGCCTGTTAAAATTAAGAATGTTTCTGTAGATGCCAGTGGGACTGAGGCTTGATCCTCAACAAACAAAAATCACATTTTTATCTACAAGAGGGAAAACCAGCAGTGTGTGCATAGAAGGGCAGAGAGCAGCCTGTGGGTGGGGGCTGTGGAGGGAGGGAGAGTCCCCCCACCTCCTGCACATCTGGGCAGCTGTGCTGCAGCACCGTGCAGCCAGTACAGGCCTGAAAAATCTTTAGATAAAGTAGAAGTGACCAGGAAGATTTTGGGAAAAGGGAAATAGAATAAATATTGATTATGCTGGAGTGTGCTGAAGTATGCAGCCTGTCTGATTTAAAACAGCCAGAAGATTATTCCCTAGGACCAGCTCTGTGAAATAATCAGTGTTTAAAATTTGATTATCAGAAAGCCCAAGGACTTTAATCTGTATAGATGTGCTTCAAAACATTTATTTGCAGGAACAAGGATGTTTAATTTTTAGCTGTCATTCCATTTATAGATAATCCAGAAAAATGTCTACCAGCTTTAAGCTCCTCTTGTGTTTAGTCAGTCTGGTCTTTGTTTCCTTCTCCCAGGGAAAGGTAAAGTTGTGGATGTTGTTCTGATGTGCTTCATTGCCACTGAAATGATCGTGGTGCTAAATATGGTATTGAAACAGCCTCTCCCATTATTTAATTAAGAAGAAATCTAATAACTGAGCATAACAACAGCCTCTCCAATGTCTGTGGCCCCATGCCAGGTGAAAACATGATTTCAGAAGCTTATTTGTTCAAAATTAAAGACTGTAACAGTCTGAAAGCCCAACCTTGTTCCCAGTGCAGCAGCCTTGGACGCTGCTGTTCCCAGCAGGAACCTCAGCCCATTGTACTGCCAAGGCTGGGAATCACTGGAAGACTGTGTGAAACAGGGAGCAGAATTATTAACTCGAAAATACAAAAATTTACATTGGATGTAGCCCCTTGTGGGGAGGGCACTCAAGCTATAGGGCAGTGCTCCCTTGGTACTTTTATTGGAATACTTTTGTTGCTGACTTTTGGCTTTCACCCTGTTAGAGTCATTAGAAATAACATCTCCATGTTCCATATATCCTTTGTTACAAAATTTTGTGTATAGTTTAGGGAAGCTGTGCTTGGTTCAAGTTCCACCTTTGGATGAACACATTGGTAAATGTGTTTGCTTTGCATTTGTGGTTCATTTTGATTGCTGCTTTTCCCTTTCTCCAGAATCTGCAATACCCATCTGTGCAAAGGACATCAGTGATGATCTGATGAAAGAGTTTGCTTTTCTGTCTGGTGAGTATGAGAACATCTTCAGGGTCTGTCTCTCTGTGGTAATTAAATACTCCAGACAAACTTCTTTGCTATTTGTCAGAATGATACACTACACAGGCTATCACCCACCAGGTGGTATCCAGTACCAGTAGAAATGTCGTTAATAAAACATTGAGGCAGTTTGAAAGAGCAGATAAGGTTTCTGTCTCGTGCCATACTGTAAAATATTCTTACCTCCCAACACCCAATGCATTAGCAAGAGCTTTGCTGTGAAAATGTATTGCTCTAGGTTCCAGACCAGTGTGTTTATTTGCCCTTGTATGTCTGATTTCTTTTGCTGTCCCGTGTAAAGTACACTCAGTAAACAATGAAAATACCTGGTACTTAACACATTTGTTTCTAGCACCTACACTTGTGTGTTATGCTTGGACTCAGAGGCAGATTTGGCTTTGTTTTGCTGTTGTGGTGAAGTGAAAAAGCTCTCTGCCAATGACAGCATGTGCTCTGCCCTGACTGGTGCACTTGGGCTTTGCTGCTGGCCCTCCTCAAAAGCATGGCCAGGGAATCCTTGTCTTTTTCCCAGGTGGAAGAGGGAAAGACAAGGCTTGGATTATCACCCTCCCCGACAACGCTCACTTCAACGAGGTGCCCGAGGAGAACGTCTCCAAAGTCTTAACGTACCTAACGTCAGTCCCCAGGTATGAGGCTCCCTTTTAGCTCCTGTCTGTGGTGGGCAGAGGGGTGGGTCCTGCCTGGGTCAGGCAGGGATCTTCAGGGTAATGCTGGGGAGAGCGGGGTGGGGAGGGCGAGGGGCTTCTTCAGCTCTCAGAGCACAGTGGAGGGATGCCAGCCCTTACAGCGTCCAGGTGTGGCATTTAATGTGCCAGGAACTGCGGAGTGAGAAGTGGAAACCATCCCTGTGACCTGTCAGCTGGAATGTGTCACACATTTAGTTGATTAAGTTCCTAATTAACAACAAGCTTTCATCAAGCTTTGGCATGTGTCACCACTTAAATATGCCATGCCTCTGCAAAATAATATTTTGACATGTACAAATAGAGAGTCATTACCGTGGAAAAAGAGAAATGAAACCAGAGGAAGAGACTAATTATAGGAACAAAGCATTTGGGGTCCCCGTGATGGGTGATAGCTCAGCAGTGAGCAGCAGCTCCCATTACCTGCCTGTGTGTCAGGGTTAAGCTGCTGACAGTTTGCCTGTGCCTCATACAGGGCTGTATACTTAGGTTAATGGCCCTCCTATTTGTTGCTGCTGAGCCTGGTGACTCAGTTACCTGGAATGCTTAATTTTCTCGAATAATGCCTGTTTTGGCAAATTTCTTCCTGCAGGGAGAGCAAGCTGACAGCAGATAGATGGGAGCTTCTCATTAGCAACTGCTTTGGAAGAAGTGTGGAGTGTTTAGGCACATCTGTTCAAAAAAAAAAAAGAGCCTCTTGTTTCTCTGTCCTCTTTTTGAGAGACTGAGGTTTCAAGGGCTCCTGGCTTACAGAGCACTGGCCCAGCAGGAACAGGACCCTGCCAAGTGTCTGTGTTGGCCAGAGGGGTTTCTCCTTTGTCCTGTGCAGGCAGCCCTCGTCTGTGCATCTGCACTTCCCAACTCTGTCTGGTTTCCCCAAGGCTTCTTATTCCATCTGCCTGGAAACACCCTGGCATTAGCATCATGAGCAGTCTTGCTGTCCCTGTAATAGGTCAAACTCAATCAAGAAACTAATGAGAGCTGCGAGCCTGCTGGTGATTCAAACATGTTCAGCACGCTTTTAGTAAACCCACTTTAATCATCCTGCTCTGCTCCTCCTACCACCATAACAACCTGTCCTAATATCTGATCACCTTAAAAACATGTGCTCCCTAACACTTTGGAGCTGAAAGGCTCAGGTGAACAGGCAAAGCATCACCCAGGTGAGGGTGGCAGGTCTGTGTACACATCCCTCAGCAGCCTCACATTGTGGGATTAGAGCTCGGGCTTTGGCCCAGAAAGTCCCTAAAAGAGGTGAATATTTACCTGCCAGAGGTATTTTATTTCCTCAAATATCAGAGTTAGTTGTGGGTGCACCAGCACCTCCTTACCTGTGGATATGCAGGGGCAGATCAAAACCACACACCCCGTGCCTTTCCTGTGCAAAGGAACCGCGTGGTGTCCTGCCCATACCAGCCTGAGAAAATCTCGTGGATATCAAGTTTGTAGCATGTGGGGAAGCTGAGTCGCTTGTAGTATTTTGGAAAGCTGAATTTCATGATGCATTTTTCTCCTGGAAATAATTGTTAGATAAAGGAGATGGATGCTGAAAGCTACTCCTGAGTCCTCAAGGCGAGTGCGTTAATAACAGAGCCAGGAGGAAGGTGAGTCCTGTAGGCAAGTTAATTTTTAGGATTCCTGGGAATTGTGCTGCAGGCAGGAGGCAGCTGCAGAAAATGCTTGTGTGGATGAGCTGTAAAGGAAAATAAGTAGTAGGGCCCCACTTTCTATTCTGTGCACATCCAACTCAAAACACTGTCCTGCCTACCCTCAGGCTGGCTGTGCTGAGCAGCACCTGCAATGGTGTCACACAGGTGTGACAGATGCTGGTATTGGCAGAAAAGAGACCCTAAGAGTGATAAAACAGCACTTTATCCAGGCTTGGATGGAGGACTGTGACAGTGTGGCCTTTACAACAAATACAGATCTTTTCTCTAGGCTGAAAGAATTTATCTCTTGCAAGTTAAGCCAGAATTCCAGTAGAAGCTTAAAGAAGAAAATAAAAATCAATTGAAGTCAGTTATGATATCTGTACGATATCATATGTTATTACAAAAAAAAAAGTCTTAATTACTATTAAAGTAAAATTTGAAAACTGAAAAAATCCCTCTGTGTGTAGCATTGGTGTGGCATCCCCCTGAGTACTGTGTGCAGTTCTGGGTGCCAGATTTAAAAGGAATGTGAAAGTCCTTGAACGTGTCCAGAGGGAGCAAGTCTGGTGAAAGGGCTTGAGGGAATGTTCTGTGAGGAGCAGCTGGGGCCTCTGGGCTGGTCTGGCATGGAGAGGAGGAGGCTGAGGGGGATCCCAGTGCTCTCTGCAGCTTCCTGAGGGTGGCATGTGCACAGGGAGGTGCTGAGCTCTTCTCCCTGGGGTCCAGTGATGGGACTGTGGGAATGGTTTGGAGCTGTGCAGGGCAGGTTCAGGCTGAACATTAGGAAGCATTTATTTGCTGAGGAGGTGTCAAACACTGAGAGTTTCCCCAGAGATGTCATTGATCCCCAGGCTGTTGGTGTTTAGGGGCCATTTGGACAATGCCCTTAACAACATCTTCTAACTTTTGGTCAGGCAGTCGGACAGATTATCACTGTGGGTCCCTTCCTATTGAAATATCATATTCTATTCTATTCTATTCTATTCTATTCTATTCTATTCTATTCTATTCTATTCTATTCTATTCTATTCTATTCTATTCTGTTTTGTTCTGTTCTTTGACTATCCAGCTTTCTGGTATTTAGGCAAGCTTTGCCTGTTTCATTTAGGCTGGGAAGTGAGGTACAGAGTGGTTTAGAGCTGTGACTGCTAACACAGAGTGGTGGCACAGTGAAGGGTGCTGGTGGCTATAAATACCTCTGAGTTTCAATACTGGGCAGGTCGTGACGCCGTGCTCTGATCCCACCAGCGGCAAGGAGTCTCTCAGTCCTGTGCTAAATCTCACAAGTGCAGACTCCAGGATCCAATTTCAAGTCCTGCAAAACATCCCAGGTCTTTATTTTTAGTCTGGTGCATCCTGCAACAGATACAAAGTTAAGGATAAGGGGAAGAAAAGTGACAAGAAACACCCAGAGAGAAATAATCCTTGCCCTGGTTATCTGTCTCCATCTTCTGCTGCTGGATGCAAACAGCCCTCAGAGCTTTGGTGGAAAGCATTGATTTATTTTTATTGTCAGTCTAAAAGGTACATCACGGGCCTGGAAATCTGATAAACCTGCAAGGTCTGGGTTGCAAACAATCACAGACTTTCTCCACTGGCCCTAGAATAAATGACAAGTTTCCCACAGTAGGTGTCAGGGCTGTCAGACTGCTGGGAACTTTCTTTGTTCCTGTAAGGGAACTGATAAAAGTAAATTGGCATGCTCAGAGAGCAGCCTCTGAGCATAACCTTGCCCTGAGTTAATGGCTTACTTCGGCTTTTCTTAGCTGGCAGTGCACTGCAGTCTGGCTGCCTGTTCAAAATTGCTTGGGTTCTGGGTTTTTCTTCCGGTTTTACTATGATTACAACAGTTCTGTGTAAACACAATTCATTTTTTTCAGTTGCAGAAATGCCATGGGGAGTTGGGGAATTGTTTCTCATAGCTCAGAGACATACCTTTGAAATTTTAGAGTGTGCTGAAAAACCAAAGGGTTTTATTTTTGTCTTAAACCAAAGGACTCTTTGGCCTGCTCCCACCCACCTGGGTCACATAGCTCATGGTGGGGGTAAACAGAGCTAAGAGAAACCTGCAGGATCGTCTCATGTTGCCTAAACTATTCTAAGTAAAAAAAAAAGGGTTTTGGCTGAAAAGTCACACTCACCATGCTCACAGCCTCAGCCTTTGTTACATGCAGAAGTTCTGTGTATGACCCATATGTAAAATGTGATATTAATTTTCTCTGCTCTTTTCTTCTACGCTCCAAAGCCACTGAATAAATTCAAATGAAACCTTGGCACTTTGGGTGTGACATTACAGATCCATGAGATCTGTCACAGCTTGAGATATCTTGGGAGTTGGGTCTCTCTACATATCCTCAGTCAATTATTGTTATGAGTCAAAAGGATTTTTTTTTAATCCCTCTGAGCACCACTGTTAATTCCTCAGAGTTGTAGCTGCCACAGAGCAGTAAGATGTACACTGAATGAAAGCTCCTGCACCAGCTTCAAGTGTCTTTTTTTTTTTCCTTCTGTAGTGAAGTTGCCAAGTACTGTCTGCCGTGTGGTTCTCCTGAGCAATCCACCATGTGCTTGCCTTGCCAAACACAGCAACTGGTGGGGATGGTGCTGGCAGGAGGCTGCTTGCACAGGGTTGTGCCCAGTGCAGACACCTGACCCACCTCTAGGGAGCCAGCAGGTGTACTGGGAGCCTCCCAGCACTGAGGCACCTGGGTAGGGTGGCGTGGGACACGGCTATCCTGTTCCAGCATCCACAAAATAAATACTGCAGATACCACCCAAGTGTCCTGTAAATACACTCACGCTGGAGGACTCGGTTACAGGCTGGCCCAGCCATGCCTGTGTGCAAACAGGAGAGCAGTTTGTACCTCAGCTGCCTGCCAGTGTGTAGTGTCACAGCTGGGCTGCTCCCAGCTACCTGGACAGGAATTTGGGAGCTGCAGGCAGGTCAGCTGGGCACTGGGGCCCCTGCCAGACCGGGCACCCCCGGTACAGCTGGCTGGCTTGCTCAGACTGGGCACTTCAAAGCACCTCAAAGGATTTGGGTGCTAAAAGGGATGTCAGGAGCCCGTGCTTGCCCAGTGAACCAGAGTGTGCTGGAAAACGCCTTGGAGCTGTGACTGCCTCCCCAGCAGGACGTGGGGAAGCCACCACAGCCTGCTGGAGCAAGGCCCAAGACCCTTCTGCCAGTCTGGCACTGCCCTGCCCTGCCTTGGTGTCTCTCCACTGTCTCCTGCCAGAATAAGCCAGGAGTCATCCTTGGCTGCTGTAACCTGAGCTAGGCAGGGACATCTGGGCTGCAGAGGGGTCTTGGGCCATCAGCTGGGGGAGGCTGCTGGGCACCCTGGAGCTGCTGGGCAGGGGCACAGCTCCTCTGCAGGCTCCTTCTCAAGAGCAGTTCGGGTTTCAAGAGCAATCTGCTGTCACCACCTTGCACAAAATTCAAAGGTGATGCATGTCTCTGGGCTACCACAATCACAGAAAGATTGGGGTTGGAAGAGAGCTATGGAGTTCCCACAATCAGAGAATGGCATAGGTTGGGAGGGACCTTAAAGATCATCTAGTCCAACCCCCCAGCCAGAGCAGCTTCACCTGGAGCAGGTTGTGCTGGAATAGCTGGAGATTTTAAAAGCCCCAGGTGGGTTTTTAAAATATCCAGAGATTTCACAATCTCTCTTTGCAGCCTGTTCCAGTGTGCTGTCACCCTCAGGAGAAAGACATTTTTCCTCATATTCAGATGGAATTCCCTGTGTTTCAGTTTGTGCCTGTTGCCCCTTGTCCTGTAGCTAAGCACCACTGGAAAGAGTCTGGGTGTTCAGGAAGATTTTTTCCAAAGGGAGTTTTAGGAACTGTAGAAATACTAAAATGTGGTTTGCATTCTGTGTTCTTGGATTTGGGGATTTTTGGGAGCACAGTCACTTTTCTTGGAACATTATCTGGTTATTGGTATTTCCTTATCTTGCAGTCAACATGAGTCTGACACTAAATTTATCCTAATCCTGGACAGAAGATTGGACACATGGACATCAGTCAAAACTACTCTCCAAAAAATAGCAGTAAGTCCTCTTTCATGTTAATTGCTTTTAATGTACTAAGTGACTATGCCCACTATGTGTCTCCTTCAGAAAACACTGGGAACCAGGAGCAATGATGCTCCTCCTTCCTCTCTAGGAAGTAGTTCGTTTTATGGCCCTGTAATTAATTTGAGTGCATAAATGAGCTGTTTATTTATTTGCTTGTTTGATCCATTTACTGGAGTTTATACTCTTTTGCAGTGGTTCAAATGTGTTTTGTGCCATGTTCTATGCTTTTCATGGGTGGAAAATTTTCTTGACACTGGTTATTAGTGAGACTGTATTTTACCTAATTGTTGTTTTAGGTTCTTTAAACAGGCTTCACAAGCATTTGTATGTGGGCATGGGTGAAAAATGTTATTTTAAGAGTGTCTGGATGCACTTATGTGTTTTAAATGGTCTAGTACACACCTTTATGGCTGCACATCATTAGCACATATGTGGTCTGGGCACAGCTCACAAGTGAGGCTTTGCAGTTCTGCATTGCACTGTCTCTCGGAATGAGAGCTTGGATTTACAGGAGAGCATGCAGCTGTAGAAAAGTCATGTTTATGGGTGCGTGGGTAGGTAGGAGCTAAGAGACAAATCCTTTCCCAACCACACCATGGCTGGGTAAGTCAGTGGAAGTATTCTGGGTACATTGTTACAGTGTTTGTTTCTGTGTATAATCAGTGAATGGTTAAAGACATTGGTGCATCTGATAAGAAATGAATAAAGGGTATGTACTGAGACAGAAAACCTTCACCTGGTTGTGATAACGTTAGATGTCACAGGACTTTAATTGTTAACACTGGAACAGCTGAGCTGGGTGTTAGAAATACCTGGCTTTGCTGGCCTGCATCCTGTAGGAGGCAGAGGGGGTTCCCTTTTTGCAGTGTGAGCGAGATACCACTAAGAGTATTTTTGGTTCTGATTTTTCTGAATGTTATAAACTGAACTTGCAAGTGTGGTTACCATACTGCTAGAGAAGAAGCAGCATTTAGAAAGTAGTTCTCTAAAGTGATCATCAAAATTAAGTTCTGCTGCCAGCTTTGAGCAGGTGCTAATACCAAGAGCATCCTTTAAGGATGATGTACTTGCTTTGCATAGTCTGGAAGTTTCAAATGGGGAAAAATCCTGTTCTAATTTGTAGCTTCTACAGAAGTGTTGTTCATTTTGTGTTTAATAAGAAAATTTAATTATTTGAGCACACACCCTGTTTTGTGTGGCTGTGTGCCCATGTGTCCATGTGGAGAGGTGACTTTGCCTGCAGTATTAGGGCTGTCCATGCAAAGAATGGGGAGGTGCTCTGTGCAAAGAGGGACGAGAAGCAGGAAACCTGTGTCCACTAAATCTTAGGACTTAGGAATCTTGCCTTAAAAACAGTCTGGTCATAAAGGGCGGTCTCTGTGTCTGGGAGGTGTAAGGACAAAAGATTAAATCTTGATTTCTTTCCAGTCATACATCATATGCCCTGGTGCAATAAAAAAAAAAAAATCTTTTTCTGGTCTTTGTACAGTTTTGGAGTAAAGGAATGCCATGAAGCTGAATTTAAAATACAGAGCGTGTCCTATTTTTTTCCAGCATATGTATATGCAATTGCAGCTCTGCGGTTGTGCATCTGATCTTGAAATTTTTTCTATCACACTGTAGAGATTTTTGTTTTAACTCTTTGTGTATGTCTCTAATTGCCTGGGCACACCACGCTGGTGCTGGCTTTGGGAAGTGACACTCTACTGCCAGGGTCCAGCCTCGGGTCCTGGCGGGAGCATCTTTGCTTAGTTTGTCCCCAAAACACTAAACAGCTTGAAAAGGCACCTTGGAGATAACGGCGGAGGGGAAAGGGAAGGGTGAAAGCTCCAAGCTGAGAGCCCAATCCTCGCAGGAAAGAGCGTCTGCAGGATGATTTTGGGCATTCCACCTTAAAAGCAAAGCCGGCGCTGGGGAAGCGAGCGGGGCTGCCAGCCGGGAGCCGGGTGCCGGCAGGGCTGCCTGCCTGCCCGAACCGCTGCCCGCCCGCCCCCCTGGCAGCGGGGCGAGCTGGGGCAGC
>VZRX01008789.1:22343-89862 GCA_013398075.1 Notiomystis cincta | reverse complement strand
GGGCGGGCCGCCCGGGATGCGGTAAGGTCCGGGCCCACCGTGCTGCGGCGCACGGTGACGGGGGCCGCGCCGCCGGCCACCTCTCCGGACCGGGGGAGGGCGGGGGCAGCGGAAATACTGCCCGGAGCGCTTGGGGTCGAGCAGCGCGGGGGGAATTTTAGCGGCATCCTCCGTGCGGGAGCGGCCGAGCGCCGGGTACCGCCGGGTACCGCCGGGTACCGCCGGGTACCGCCGGGTACCGCTGCCCCGCAGTGCTGCTCCCCGCGCCCTCCGCCCGCAGGAACGGCTTTATCATCGCTCCTGCAGGAAAGGAAAGGCGCTGGCAGGGAGGGGGCCCTGGACAGATCTGTGCCCCAGTGATGCTGACAGCATCCTTGGGGGGTTAATTATGCAGCCGGCTGAAATAAAGGTAGCAGAGCACTTGGGAGTTTCCTTCTGGCTCTGAGGGAAGTTAAAGGCGCAAATTAGCAGTACCTGGCATTTTGTTGCATGACTTTTCCTTTAAGGGGCAGCAGAAAGTCATTAACTTCAGCACCTGTGTAAGGACTCCTGGCCTTAGTCTGCAGTGCTCGGAAACAAACTTACTGGCAGATACTACTTTTTTTAAATGTTTATTGATTACCAGGCTCATGGATGCCCCAGTGAACTGCAGGGAAGAATATTCTCTGAAAACTGAGTTCCTAAAATTGGGGGGGAAAAAAATAACACTAAATGTGTCAGAATGAGCTATTCAGTAAGGACGCAATAACTGTGATGCTTTCAGTGCATGTCCTTTGTTGTGCTTTATCAGCTCAGTTCGTTTGTATTGATTATATCAGGGCCCTCTGCGTGGCTATAGTTAAATGTGCATTTAAAAAGTTGCTGAAGTGGCCTTAAGGTGTCCATGCCTGTGACCTCGGAAGGGGAGGGATGTTGGGAGCACGGGCTGTGGTCAGTGAGACAGTTAACAGCAGTGAAATGTTGCCAACTGCCTGATTCAGTGGAATTGTGCTGCTAGTTTTCTGCCTTTCCTGGTATTCTGCAGAGGGCAAAGGCTTTAGAGGGTTCTTTAGGTGCTTTGTTACATAACCCCGGGTTTATCAAGTACACAGGATTCATTTTAGTCTTACAAATGATAAGATAAAGTATAGGGCAAGATTAAGGATCCTTTTGTCTTTGCTTTCTTTAAGATATTGTGGTTTTTTTGCAGCAGTACCTTCAGTGTCATTAGAGTTCAGTTTTCAGGAAACTTATCTACACTTCAGCCCTGAGAAAAACTACAATTGTAACACTGATTAAAAAAGATACAGTCCCGTCAGGAATGTTATGTAGAGGAATTACTGGTCTGTGTAGGTTTTTTTTCTAATATTTCATCCTTTCCCTTAAGTCTCTAAGAGGGCACAGGACATGGCTTGTTGGTGTCTGTCTTTCTACAGGCTTATTTCTTGGTTTGTTCATTTTTTTCCATGCATGGAATAAATTAGGTATCATTTGCAAAGCTGTGTTTCTTGTTTTGTAGGTACTCATAAGTGCTGACCTTGATCCTATACGTATAAGATCAGCTGAAAAAAAAAACCCAAATGCTTTCTAAACTGAAAGAAAATCAAATGAAACTCAGCTGTTTTGAGGTGAAATATCAAGGATCAAAAGGGATACAACTGTGCATGGCCATGAGTTGTCCCTGTGGTAGAAGGATGTGAGTGCTGGGCTCTCTCCTTGTCTGTGGAGTGGAACATGTTGGCATCCTGCAGCCAGAGGTGTCCCAGGCTGTCTTTGCTGTCAGTCAGGCATTTCCTACTTTAGCACTGTGCAGTGTACTTTTGACAGGCAGCCCTGCTTGTCTCCTGGCTGCTGGCCCATCTTCCTGGAGCTGTGGGTTTGCTGCCCAAGGGCTTGCAGGAGCAGGCATTCAAAGCCTACAGGGGAATGTGGTTTAGGAACCCAGACTCCTCCTCCAGCAAGTTTGCTCTGTGCCCAAAGGGTTAAAATGGACTGGAAGGAGTAAGAGAGGCCAAAGCTTGCAGTGCCGAAAGGGTTCAAGGGGACAGGGGGTGAAGGACAATAACTATACCAGACCGAGGGGGGATGGATTTCTGGCTGGTTGTTCTCAAAGATATTCCTGATGAGTTTCTCAGGAGAGGGTCAAGGTAGGAGGCTCGAGTTCCCAAAGGAGGCATTAGGTGCTGGAGCAGGAGTACAGCACCAGGGCCCTGGAGCCAGCACAAATGTCTCTGTTATTTTATGGTGTGCTGTTGTTTCCAATGCCAAATCTTTGTCCCCGGCACCACTCTTGTTGCCTTCCAAAAGATATGAGTTTGCCATTTCATTCACAATCTTTTTTTTTTTTCCCTGCTCCTACTGAAAATAACAACAGATCAATATATTGGATTGATGTGGCTTATATGATCCTAAAAGTCACTGTCCATTTCTAAGAGAAGTTGTGGGCAGTGGAAGCCACAACTGCCCCTTCCTACCCAAGAAAGCAGAGCAAATGAGAGACAGTGCAGTTCATGAATGTCAGATCTCAGGTGTAAATCAGGCCTGTTTTAAACAACACTAATGCATGTTTATGGAGGTGATCTTTGTTTTGAAGGCCCAGATGAAGTGTCCTGCAGTGCAAAGTACCTAAACATGTTGATCACTCTCACTCTTGGTATAGATGCTATTATCATGTTTCATGGAGCAGGATAATATAAGGAGGAATATATGGAGAACTGTAACCTGGCCTGGCAGGATCTCAGAGTAAATCATGTCTTAATTAACTCAAGTCTTTGCATCATGCGCTTATCCATAATTAAATGATGCAACTCCTACTTTCTTAAAAATTCTTTTTCATTCTCAAGAACCCTTTTCACAGATCTATTTAAAAATGCACCTGCCAACCATATGCTTGAAAAAGGGTTCCAGCAGTGTAGACAGGAAATTCCAAATTCTTGCCACAAATTAAATGTTGCCTGGTAATTACCAAGGACAAGACGAGTGTGCTTGATGCAGTTATGGGATGATTAGCAAGTTTGGCAATAAATTTTGCTTCCTCAATCTGTCATTCCTCTCAGCGCTACAGCCCTCTGTTCCCTGCTAAGTCGTAATTTTACTCCTCAAGTTATAATGATGAACAGAATATACATTATTAAAGTTTATAATAAGTGTGCCTCCAAGGTGCATGGCTGAACTCCTGCTTGCTCCAAAGGGAAGTGGGGCTGGATAACCCTGCTGCAGTTCTGTCCCATATCTCCAAACCCCTTCCAGCATCTCCCTCCTGTTTTAAAAACAAAAAAAGGCTATCAGGAGCAATCAGAAAAAAAAAATCCTTAAAATTGAATGATTTCCCCTCTTTTCAGTGCACTGAAAGCTGTTGTTGGACCTGCCATGTGCCCAGGGTGAGTGTCATCTCTGTTTGCTTGCAGGCGTCCTTCCCAGGGAATCTGCACTTGGTGATGGTTCTCCGTCCCACGGGGTTTTTCCAGCGCACCTTCACCGACATCGGCTTTCGGTTCAGCCAGGAGGACTTTCTGCTCAAGTTACCGGTATGAGAGCACAGTGAGTGTGAGCAGGGGCTGCCTCTGTGCCTCAGGTCGGGCTGACACTGTCCCACTCCACTGTGCCCCGGCAAGAGAAGGACTTGGATCCACTGGAGCACATCCAGAGGAGGCTCAGAGGGCTCGGCCCCACTGCTCTGGAGCCAGGCTGAGAGAGCTGGGGCTGTTCAGTCTGGAGAAGGCTCCAGAGAGAGCTCAGAGCCCCTTCCAGGGCTTAAAGGGGCTCCAGGAGAGCTGGGGAGGGACTGGGGACAAGGGCAGGGAATGACAGGACAGGGGGAATGGCTTTCCACTGAAAAAGGGTAGATTTGGATTAGAGACTGGGGAGAAAATTGTTCCCTGGGAGGGTAGGCAGGCCCTGGCACAGGGTGCCCAGAGAAGCTGTGGCTGCCCCTGGATCTCTGGAGTATCCAAGGCCAGGATGAACATTGGGCTTGGAACACCCTGGGACAGTGGAAGGTGTCCCTGTCCATAGGAGGGGAGCTGGAAGCTTCATGATCCTAAAGGTCCATTCCAACCCAAACCATTCTTTGTGAAGTAGTAGTGAAGAATTTGTTTAATGTCTGAAAAGTCAAAAGACATGTCTAGTGGAGCTTTTGCTGTGAATTTCACCCATATTCATCTAAATGTAGGTTCCATACCAACATCATGCTGGTGCTTTTTCCTAAAATAGCAACTGAAATGAGTTTATGTTCTCAACTCAAAATTTCTAGACTTCTAAAACCACCTTGATTATAGGACACAATGAGAATAATTAAGAGAAGAAAAGCAAATTTATAGAATCTAAGGTTAATGCTATTACAAACACAGAAAACAAATTCATGCTTTCCTTTAGGAAATAGCATGATTTTCACAAACTTTACATTTTTCACTCTAAAATGGCTGTTCTTTGCACGATTTTGAACATTCGTGACATATCCCATGGCAGATCAAGACACACAAAAAATCATGAGTACATATTTATGTGAAATTGGTCCGTGCTTCTTAACTTATTAAAATGTACGTGTTCTTTCCAGTTTACTGGTCATGCTTTGCTTAAACCTGCATTACTTTGCTTTCAGCCCCGTTCTGCAGCATCTCACTGTGCTTTGCATTTAGGAAAGAAAGCACCTGGAGATGAGGGCTGGCTTACAGGAGTGCTCAGACATGCCACATAAAAGCTGCGTTAAGCCATGAGTGTGAGAAGAAAGCCCTGCTCCAGAACAATATGTAGAGCAAAGTCGAGTTTTAGGTCCCTAAGAGCCGTGTGCGCTGTGTGTGTGTGTGTGTGCTGGGCAGGGATGTGGGTCCCCAGCTGACAGTGTGCCCTGGTGCAGGTGGTTATGCTGAGCTCGGTGAGTGACCTGCTGACCTACATCGACGAGCAGCAGCTGACCCCGGAGCTCGGCGGCACGCTGGAGTACTGCCACAGCGAGTGGGTCGTCTTCAGGACGGTGAGTGCCGCAGTCCCGTCGGGGATTCAGTCTGCGCTAAAAGCCACCTGGCCAGACGTGGGATGTTCACCCTGTCTGCCGTGGACGTCCCACCCACCTGTCTCAGAGCGAGCTGCTCTGTGGGCTCCCCTTGCACGCCTCAGCCCTGGCTCTTCATGCGCTCCTCTGAGCTGTAGGAATATGGCGAACCCCGAGCTGATGGCAATCCCTGTCTCCCACCAGGCCATAGAGAGTTTTGCACTGACTGTGAAGGAAATTGCCCAGATGTTGCAGTGCTTTGGCACGGAGCTGGCCGAGACCGAGCTGCCGGAGGACATGTACTCCATCGAGCGTATCCTGGCGCTGCGCACCGAGAGGTACTACCAGCTCAAGGTAGGGCTCAGCAGAGTCTGCTGTCTGCACAGCCAGCGGCCCTTTCTGCTGCTCGATTGCCTGGTTGGTTGGTGCCCGCTCCTTCTTCCTTCCCCCCATGCCTGGGCACGTGTCCGGCGGGGCAGGGCAGCGGCGCTGTTTCCCTGTGAGCCGTACATCGGCCACGCAGCGAGCAGCTCGCCCTGCGGAGCCGGCAAACCGCCGCAGCTGCCTCCTCCCTGCTGCCCGCAGCAGCCGCTGGCTGTGGCCCGCTCCTCCCGTGGGCTTTGCACGTCTCGCTGCCGGGAGAGCCGTGGGAAGCTCTGTCACCTGGCTGTTCACGTCCCCAGCTGGCTCCCCTCTGCTTCACCCCCTTGGCTGTAGAAAGCTGCATGCAGAGCTCATCAGCAGGTCTGGAGGGGTGGTTTGTCCCCTGGTCCCTCTGCTGGTGGTTCTTCCCTGGAGGCACTTAAGGGAACTGTGCTGGAGAGCAGCCAAGGTGAAGATTTCCATGTGAGCGCACAGTACACAGCATTCACGATGTGATCCCTGTCTTCATGTGAACCTTCAGGTTTTGTCTTAAACAACATTTGTTTTTTGAATATTTAAAGGTTTTTTTCCAGCTCTTTGTGATTGTGATTAATATTATTACAGGAGTCAATGGAAGCTTTAGTGCAGCCAGCTGCTGCTTTATCAGGCTGTTGTCTTCGGTGCTCCTGCATCTTTCGGGGAGCAGCACAGGCCTGGCCCCAAACCATTAACTTCAGAAGCAATCACAGTTGTTCTGTGTGGCTGAGGAATGAGCTCCTTTGCTTTGTGACAGGTTTCATTTACCTAAGTCAAAGAATTGTATCTATTTTAATTTATAGTCATTTGTCATTCATGTGACAGTGAGTTCCCAGAAAGCTGCCTCTAAGAAATACTGAAAATGTCATCCAAATTGTGCAGAGTGTAGGCACGAATGCACGTGTGCATGTTTAGAAAGTATCATTATAGATATTGTCAATGAGCCTCTATCTCTTCTTTGAAAATGAAGAGAATAATATAAAATAGCAGCTACATCTATTGCAACATAACTTAGTGGCTTCAGCTTCATGCCCAGGACTGTGGCCACAGTGTAGGGGCAAATAGCAACCACACAGTGCAGTTCTGTGTATAAACCAGTCAGCAATGCCCACTTTTCTATGTGGAGAAATAAAACCCACCACGTGTTCTCATTTGTGTAGAAAGCACAGCAGCACTCAGTACAAGCCATCTGTTGCTTTTAATTCCTCATCTATTAATTTCAAATATCAAAACCACTCGGTGGCTTTTGACTGAAATGGGGTCTGTTGGCTTTTTCCTTTTGTTCCTTCTAAGACCATGAAACACAAAAGCAGATGAGAAACTGCACATATTGTGGTGACAGCAAGACATGGGATCCTTGTCTCTCATGACAACCCCAAGATTGGTACAGTTGATTCCTGAATTCAAATTATTAGTCAATCAGGATAATTTATCTAGCTGTGATGCTGAACAGAAACTGGCTGCAAGCACAATGAAAAAATGACAGAAATTAATTAAACAGAGTAACCACATTGATTGAACAGAAGTCAAGTTAACAACCGTTTGACAGTTGGGCTACTTTGCTGTGTGGATAATGAATGGCTTTGAATCACAAGAGGAACATGGCTCTCTGGAGAGTGAGGTGTAAGAGGATGAAATAACAGCCCCCTGCAGTCTAAACAACACTGCACAATTCCTCTTCCCTTTTGAGTCTCCTGCCTATGGCAGTGCCAAAAGCAGATGGGGTTTTTGCCTTGTGGTCATCTCCCAGCATGTTCTAGTGACAGGGATGCAAACTGGCAGTGGACACTGTGTGTGGTAGAGGGACATTCCTGCAGCTGTGTCCTGCTCCTGGGCTGCTGCCCCGAAGCTGGTGTCATGTTTAGGTTGCTGTGAGCTATCTGGGGCAGGCAGACATTTAAGCAAGACTGGGCTTTCTGAATCCTCTCCCTGAAGAGATTTTGCCATTGTTTCCTTTGCAATAGGAACCTGGCCGTCTCCTAGGATGGGCTCTTACTCCTTCACTACCTGGCTCTGTACATGCAGGTCACTCCTTCAGGGCCTCTTCCATCTCAGTTCATCAGCTACATGTGTTTTCTCCTTCCTTCTCATTTCTGTGTTTTTCCTGTCTTTTTCCTGAAGGTAGTTGGCTAAATGCACGTTTGCTTTGGGGCTGAGCCCAGCCAGCACAAAACACCTCAGCTGATGCTAATGAACACACCAAGGGTTTAAATTTCCCCTAGGTGGAGGCTGTATTGGGAATGTTGGTTGTACATGTAGAGGTTGTGGTGAGTGGTGCTATGTGGACTCAGTCCTGGCTTTGTCCCACCACCGGATGCTCTTCTTACAACCCCCTCTCCTGACCCTGAGGGAGAAGCACACCCTTCAAGCTGTGGAAAAAACTTGCTCGAAGACATGATCTTGTGGACAGCTGTCTCACCACTACCTGCTCATCAGGAAAGAGCTGGGGCAGTGCTGGCCTCCTGCTTCCCAAATAGGGCATGGTGTTTTCATGTGTGCCAGTTTCCACCCAGCCTGCTGACTGGCCCATGGCTCAGCCTCGTGCAGCTCCAGGGGCTAATTCCATGTTAGGAGGACTAAAACATCTGATGGCAGTCCTTTGGTCAGTTGGATGCTGGTGCTTCATTTCACACAGGGAAACTAAGGCAGGAGAAACACAAAATGACTTAACCTTACCTTGCAGTAAGTAGTCTGAATGAGAAATGTTTTGCATTATACAGGAAGATATTACTGCAGTCACAAAAGAGGGAAACTTGCTTTTGAGCAATTTTGAAGAGCCTGACTCCGGGGGATGCAGTCAGGACCAGCAGCAAGAGAGGCCTGGGGACTGGGAGACTGTGAATCGGTGAGTGCACTGTGTTCCTAATTTCCCTGATTCTTCAATGGAAACACTCAAATTATTTAGGTGTGGATGTGTTGTTTAGGTCACCTTTCAAAGACAAGGATACCAGAATTTTGCTCCAGTCCATCAAATTGCTGGGCGACTTCTCTCATGATCTGGACTTGCTCTGATTTTGATGCCCATGTTATGATGAGGCTGTGGGGCAGATGCAGGATTCTTCTATGCCAGGCTCCTAGGTGTTACCCAGAAATGGAGACAGCAACAACTGATTCACACAGGTGCTGTCATCTGCAGTGACGCTGTCATTAAAACTCTCTCTGAGATATCTCAAGTCATATGTACATGTCTGTTGACTTCTTCTGAGACCTTGGGTCCAGAAGATCTGTATAAGTGACCTCTAGGTCTTGTCCGTCTCTGCTTGTCCTCTGTGTGCAAATTGTTCCAATCCTGTCCTTTGTCTGTGCCCAAGGTTACTTGGTCAGCTGCGTGAGATGGAGACTGCTTTTGATGGCTTCTGGGAAAAACACCAGTTAAAAATGGAACAATATTTACAACTCTGGAAGTTTGAGCAAAGTTTTCAAGAGGTAGGATCAAATGTGCTTCCAGTGGCAGAAAGGAGAGTTGTTTTTATGTTTTTTATTTTGAGAGTGTTTGATTTATGCTGCTGCTCCTTGACTGTGGCAGGGCTAGCTAGCCTGGGGAGACGACTGTGCTTCCTCATTGAGAGCTAATTTAGGTATCACTGCCCTGCAGTCGTGTGGATTTTGCTGATGGAAGCATCTTTGAATTTAGAAATTAGTTCTTGGATGCTAGTTGTGTTATTGGATTTAGCAGTCTTAGCTCAAGTGTGATTAATTTTGGTCTCAGAATGATTTTCTGCCTGTGCTTTGTATCCCTTTGCAGCAGTCTTCTTCTTTGTGTCTAGGTCAAGAATGCCATTGAATTTTTAATGGGTCAGCAGGCAGAGCTGCCCGACACTGGTGACAACGTCCCCCAGGTGAAACAGAGGCTCAAGGACTTGGATCATTTCGATGGCATGGCTCAGGTGAGATAATCTTACACAGAAAGAGCACTAAGGAAACACAAGAGACCCATTCTGTATTTGTGGTAGGAGGTGTTTTCTGAAATGACCTGGCTCCACTGTAATTTGTTGGCAAGTGCCGCACGAAAGGAACGATTTCATGTCTGTGCTCTGTGCAGCAATGCTGTGATCACTCTGAAAGCCAGAAACAGGGTATTTAATTATCACAGTTAAAATAAATTGCTGAGCCACTGTGAAAATCCGGAACAGATAAATGTCTGAATGTGGGGGAGGCGTGGGATTTAATGAGCTGGAAGAATAATTATTTATATTTTAAGTGCTTTAGCTGTGCTAGTAGGCAGAAACTTGTTACCAGGCACACAGAGTTGCAAAAAAGGTTGTATCCTGATGTGTCTGTGACTTTAACATAACATATGGATGGAGACTAAGAGATGTAGGGGAAAGAAGAGTGAAGAGAGATGATTCACAGGAGCCCAGCTGAGGATGTGACCTTTGTAAAGGGATGTGCCGGGCACATGGGCCAGGGTCAGCAGAGAAGTCCTGAGGGATCTGGACACAGAAGACAGAAGTTCTAGAGGAAAGTCTGAGGTTACCTGGCCATTTGGAAGAAATGTTTATGGAGAGAGGGAGGAGGATCCAAAGGCCAGGCAGGCAGGGTGCAGCAGGAAAGTCATCCCAATGGAAAGCCAGCCCTGGAGAAACCATAACCATTACACTGACTAAGGTGTGCAGAAAAGGTTGTGTATTCTTGGCTTCAAGATAAACCTTAACTACTCCAGTTCCCTGTGATGCTTGGGAACATAGTGGTCCTAAACTGGACATCAGCTGCAGTTTATTCAGGGTGCAGTTCCTGGAGAGGGCAGCCATGCATTGCTGGCAGGCACTCACAGCGTTGCTAGTTTGGTGAAATACTGTTTTCTTTTTCATCCTCTTCATGAATAGCAAAAGCTTTTCTTCCCAGCTGATGGGTACCATTTTATCCTGCGTAAGCCACCCATTCTGGCTACTCCTTGTGGCAGTCATCCCCACATGTGCCTGAAAGCTGGCAAGATGAGAAAGTGCACTTTGGTATTATTTCTGTGAGTGTGCAATGCATTCTCTCCCTTTCACCGAAGGATCTGATAGGCAAGGCTCAGGTGGTGATACTGCACGGACACCAGCTCGCAGCAAATCATCACTACGCACTCAACTTGATCTGCCAGCAGTGCAACGAGCTGCGGCACCACTCCGACCTCCTGTCCGAGGAGATCAAAAGGAAGCAGATGCACCTGCAGAAGACCTTGGACCTTCACACCCGCCTTCAGCAGGTAGAGTTCAGAGACACAGTGCTCTGAGGAGGTGGTTAGCTTCTCTGTGGGGTTAGCCTCTCTTCTTAGCTGGAAGCATCTGAAATTTGCAGCTTTTCTTCAGCAGTTAATGGTAGGAAGGTTTTCCTCAGAGGCTGGAGGAGTCCCACACCCCTCACTTAGCTGGGAAGTCAGCAGACAGGTATCTGATGGTGCTCTGAGGTCAGCAGAAAAAGGTGGGCATCTCCAGAGAACACCAAGTTCAGCTGCTGCTCTTGGTCAGGTTTTATGCTACATCCATGTATTAATCGACTTTGGAGGTTTTCATGCCCAGTGCAAGAGGTAATGCTTTCATGTAAACTCCAGCCTTTTTTTCTGAGTGATTTATTAAGAATGAACATAGCTGAGTGTAAAATAAGGTGACAGCTTGGTAGATAGGCACAGCTGCTGTGTGTTAGCAAGGAAGTGGAGTCATGTGGCTCCAACGCTCTGATATCTTAATCAGCATCAACTATTCATTTAGGGAAATTTATGCTAATTAGGCCAGAAGGCACACGGCTGTAATGTGCTTGAGGCCAATTAAGAGAAACAGTGAATTTTGACCCTGTTCCATTTCCCTGTTTTGGGGAGCTTCATTTTTTCTGTCTGTGCTCCACTTCAGTGTTGCGCTGCTCTGTAGGGACGGGTGGTTCCTCAGGAGCCTCTCAGCTGCAGGACAGGGGCCTCTCCTGGTCTCCTCACAGGCCTGGTTGGTGCCCAGGGTCTGGCCTGGGGCTGTGCTGGAGCACAGCATGGTCCTGCTCTCCATGTCTCCCTTTCCATTCATAGCACTGAAGATTCTCTGCTGTTCTTGGCTGGAGCATCTTCTCACCCCATGCACACCACAGTGTGTGAGTGCCAATGAGCCCCAGTTCAGGTCTGCACGGAGCCTCCAGAAATCTGCCAGGCTCACTGTGAGCTCCATAGGGCCCACTGCAGCTTTCCCAGTTGGAGAAATAAAGATCTGCTTCTCACTGAGGTCAGCTGTGCGCTGGTACTTCCATGTCAGGTACAGCACTGATTTTAGCCAGCTACAAGTAGGAACAACTTGGCTGGGTCTGTTGAGGAGTGCAGTCACCTTACAGAAAAAATGTGGCTTTTCTACTTTGTGATCAAAACACAGCAAGTGCTGAGGCCTCTGGGAGTGCTGTTCAGCTCCACACAGCTGCAATCAGTGATGTTCCTCATGAGGAGCTCATTGCAGTGGAGGTGCCGCTCAGGTCTCGCTGCCTGTGCTGTCCCCAGGCTCTGCAGTGCTGTGATGAAGGTGCCTACCTGCTCGCCAACCAGCAGATGGATAAGTGCCAGTCTAAAGAAGGTGCTCAGAAAGCTCTCCAGGACATAGAAAGATTTCTTGAAAGCTCTTCAGCCTACTTAAACTACGATCCCCAAGCCCTGCACTATGATTTTGAGTCAGTCTTAACGTCTGAGTTGAAGGTAAGCAACACCTCCAGTTCCTTGCTACACAAGTGAAAAGCCAGGTTGGACCACGTGGTGGTGGTGTCACCTTTACAGCCCTGTGCTTTGGGCCAGAGTGCAAATGAATGGTGATTATGTGAGTCTTTTCTCACTCTCTGCAGTGCCAGATCCAGTTGGTGCAGGTCAAGCTTGAAAACGTTCGCAGCATGTTTGAGAACCGGCAGTCCTGCTTCAGGAAGCTGCTGGATAAGCACGTGCGGCCCGTCCAGTTAGTAGCTCCTCGGCCAGAAAACCCACCCAGATCAAAGTCACCCTTATTCTCTCCTAAACATGGTAAAATATCATGGAATGATGGTATTTTCAGCTGGTCGTTTTGCTTTGAGGCAGGAAGAGTAAGGCTTAAGATGGTTTTGAGAAACTAACTAAAGCTTGCTGGCAAATACAGAGTTATTGGATAGTGTTAAATAGGTATCAGGTGATTTATTAACTTCCCAGTGTTTGTGTCAATGTTCCCATGCCTCTGTGAAGGTTGAAGCTTGTTATTTATTTCCACTTCCTACTCAGTGGAAAAGAGCTGTAAGTAGTGCACACCCCTGGATCTGCTTTACTGGCATCCTGCTGGGCTGGAAACTGGTGACTGAATACTACAGGGAAAAAAAGGGCAAGGTTTATAAATTTATTAGCTTGTCTATTCTCTGTGGCTGTCTTGAGCTGGAATTGACATAAAGTTAGACTGATGTTTGCAGAGGAGCTTGGAGAAATGAGGAGCTCAAATCTAATGAGCAGAAATGAGCTGGATGCTTAACTCCTTTTGATTCCTTCAGAGTGTCTTCCTTAAATCCCAATTGTGGAATAATTAATGCCCATAAAGGTACAAATTCTCACTGAACTGAGGTCACTGAATGTTCTGCCCTAGTTTTGGTAATGGGATGTGGCACCATGTTAGCTTTAAATGATAACATTAAAACTTTCATCCTTGGCAGCCCTGAGTGTATCAGGCAGAATCAAGAGAGATTCCAAAGCAGGGTCCATTTATTTCAAACCAGGGACATGCTATATTATGTCAGAATATTAAATTCAGTGATCTGACTGCATAAAAGCAATTAAACATTTGTGTTCTAACACAATGTTTTTATGATGAATTAACAAATATTGGTTATGGTGAGTTGTAGCAGGTATCATACAGCAGCACAAGCAGCTTCAGCTCAGGGAATGAGAAATGTAAATAGCCAAATGGAGGGGTAGGAATGAAACCAGATGCAGTGAGGGGAATTAAGCTACTCAAGATGCAGACCAGTGATTTCCTCTTCCCAGGCTGATGCCACTCTTTCTAAAGCACGTTCCCTTCTGAAGCCTTTTCCTCAATCAAAAAAAAAGCTCCGAGTCTTCAAACTAGAGCATTGCCCATTTTACCCAACACAGCTTTCCCAGCTGTCTAGAAAGAGGAAAGGGTTAAAGACAAATCATTAAAGAGTAGTGGCCGCCTCTGTGGGATGTTGTGAGATCATCATCACTCAGCCAGACTTATTTCATGCCTTTATGGGATGCAATAAATATGGGCAGAGGCACTCGGTCACCTGCAAAGCACAGGTATCCTCCATTAATCCTCTTCCTGAAAGCAATGATCAAGTGTGGGGAAAGACAAAAGGCTTCTCTTTGGATAGATCATGACAAGAGAACTTTTTAATAAGGCCTGTTTGATACCAAACATCAAACTGCTGCAGGCCTGCTGGCGTGATGTGCAGTGTCAAAGGCACATGCTGAGCTCTGCTGGGAGTGCTTTCAGATGGATGGGTTTTATGGTGTGGATTGAAACCAAACCAACTCTGAACACATCACTTTTGTCCTCTATTCCTTTGTTATATTTCTATGCCCCTTTCCCCCCCTTCTTTCTCTGTCTGAGGACAGATGCTTCCTCTTTTATCTTTGCCCTGGATTTGAAGCCTGTCTGAGAAATGTGGTTCTAATTTTTAAACCATTTTTTGGGGGGTGGCAGAGAAAGGGTAAATCTATCCCAGCCTGAGCCCTGAAGTGTAGTGAGATGTGCAGAAGTGGCACTGGAGGCTATGGCAGAGCCCAAGTGCTGGAGTAGAGTCACTCTTGTAACAGAAGCTGGTGCCCATCTCCCATCGAGCTTCATATCCATGTTCCCTTCCTCCCAGTGGCTGTCTCTGAGCAGATCTTCACCTCTTTTGGGTCTTCCCATCTGTGGTGGGTCACACTCCAGGCATACCTGTGGTCTGTCTCCAGGATCCAGAGCTCTCTGTTTACACCTGAAGGTCCAAGGCCTGGCTGTGATAACCTGGCACAGCTGGATCTCACAGCTGCCCCAGCTGAAGATGGGCTCTCCACACCAGTTTGCCCTCAGAGCATCTCCATGGCCTCCTCTGGGCTCTCTCCACATTCTTCTTATGAAGTATTTGAATGATGCCATACAACACGTTGGAGAGATTGATGCTTTATTTTTAAACTTCCAGTTTACCTCTGTAGCTCAATTACAACTTGTAATTCTTTACTGACAATATCAATAAATTGTGCAAGATGGAGAAACAGTTTATTACAGCTGAACATCTTGCCCTACATTCATAAAAGGACTTTAAAACAGTGTCCTAGCAGGGGATGTTCTTTTTTGTGGTTTATTTGCCTTTATTGTTTCTGATGTTATCATATGCTCAGGCTTCAGAGACTCTGTTAGGTTTTGATTACTGTGTTCCCTTATTGGGCATTTAGTTTTTTCTAAATATTTTTACTTTATGGCCTTTATGACTGTGTGACGTGCTATGTGGAATTAGTATTGTTTGGGATAAATACCCTCTTTTTTTTCTCAGTTTGCTATTAGTATGAGCTAACTAATTATTTATTCTTAAAGTGTATCCCATTTTTCTCCTGACATACTAGTTTCTGTCTGAAGAATCTCCTTCACTACAAATGTACATTATGTAATTCTGCTTTTTTCTACCCAAGGTGTAGATTTTAATTCCAGTTTGAAATTTTCATTTGATCTCTCTCTCCCTGGGAAGAAAACTTCAAGAAAAACTCCAAGTTCTCGCAAGGTAAAAATTTTTCATGAAATCTGAGTTAGTTTTATACACTGAAAAACTGAAACTGCTCTAAAAATTGATTGTATTTTGAATTTGGAGATGTTCTCTTTAATTTTTTTTTTCCTTTTAAAAAAATCAAGCAAACCCAAACCCTCTTATATCCATGTGGTTTAGTTGGATTAGTCCAAGACCTGAGCTCTATCTTGCATTGATTTTCCAATATTCAGATACCTATTTCCTGTGTGTTACTCCCTGAACTTATTTCTTACTTAACAGAGGTGTGTATTAGGAAATAACCCCATCCACAGAGATTTCCCCTGTGGAAACTGTTCTCTGCACTAATGAATTATGTCACCAGTGTTTTCAGATTTTATGTAGCAGAGTAATTTCTGGAAATATTTGGCTACCTGTTAGATGTTATTCCCTTTTGAGGTTTACTGCCCAAGGGTTCCTACAAGGAAGCATCTTTCATCCTTCCCCAGAGAGTTTCCTTGTGGCACCAGGGGCTGGGCTCCTCCTGCCCCTGCAGGGCCCTTCCTACAGCTCCTCCCAGTGCATCTCATTTCTCTTCCAGATTGAAGTCATGCACGACTATCAGGAGAAGCGGAATTCCTTGCAGTATTTCATTTCAGACAGTGAGGACAGCTTAGATATACTGAAAGGGTAAGCACTAACCCATTTACATCACCTAAAACAATGTTTATTTCTGGCCAATCCTTGCCCCATCCCTGTGTTCCTCCAGCCTGACCCAGCTGTCATCTCCTGTGCTTTTACCTCCTGATTATTAATGAGATCACACAATGTTTTGGGCTCCTTGAACTGCACTGGTCACCCATGGGGCTTTTTATAGACATGAAAATAATACACTTCTATTTTTTTTATTATTTTAGCCATGTCATAAATGAGCTTATAGAAACAGAGAGAGTGTACGTGGAGGAGCTCTTCACTGTTCTGACGGTGAGTGACTTCTCCAGGTTGCTCATTACTGGTCCCTGGTGACTGGTACAAAAGGGCACCTGCCACTGTCAAACTGAGCAAAGATGTGACAGGGCAGCTTTCTACCAGACTATCAGATTCCAAGCCAGTCATAAATGCTCAGGTTTTCTCCTTAGGTTTTCTTTGTTGGAGGCATCTGCAGGAATAGTTGGTGTCAGGATGAGCTTTTCATCTACAATGAAGGAGAAGCCTTCTGTTTGTACACAAAAGCACTAGTAATTAGCCTTAGCAGTGCCTGTAAAATATACAAAAAGCTGTTTCTTTTTACTGTTCCCTAATTTCCTTACCTTTAGGAGACAAAAGGAAGCAGCTGGTGTTTCATCCTTGGGAGAATTCTCTCTCAATACTGTGAAGTTCATGACTGTATGAAGCACATTACTTTAGGAAGCAGATTATGATTTCTCATATTGTCGTTTTAGATGCTTCTACTTTATTCCAAAATAACTCTTGCTGGCCAAAACAAGCTGGCTGTTAAAAAGCTCCCCACCCCCCCTCCATTTCTCTCACCCCGGAGCAAGCAGAATATAAATCTGTTGGACTGCAGGTAGTTACATGTAATTTCCCTGCACTGATTGGGGTTTTTGTTAAACCACGCTCTCTGTGATGAGGCAGCTGACAGGTACACAGATTTATTGCTGTGCACACCAAGTCTAGATAGAGAAAAATGGACAGGTAGACTTCAGTTTTCTGAAAATAGCGTTTCCTTTAAAGAGGGAGGCCTGCTTTCTGGCCTTAAATAAAAATGACTAATTTCCCGGATATTATCTATCTATTGCATCCTTAATCAGCTACAAAACGCCTGCTTAGTATAAGGAATATTGATTCCAACCACAGCGAGTGTGAGAGATTAGTTTGGAAAGCCAGAGGAGATGTGCTGTACATACTGAACATGTTTTTGGTGCTCGTTTTAAAAAGGCCTCAGTGTGTGCAGTCCTTGGAGCCCAGCAGGGCCAGCTTGAGCAGTGGCTAGTGGCATTCTTGGGGCCTCTTGGCACTGCTGGTCCCGAGCTCTGGCCGTGCCTTCTCCCAGCACTGCAGTTAGGAAGTTTGCCATAGCTGGTGCAGTGATGGGATTTTACTCTGAGGAGTTTTACATTATTTCCTGGTTCCACCCAACAGTTTGTATCACAGTGTGTTGTCCCTTCCAGCTCCTCCCCAGTTTGGGAGGCTGTGATTTCAAGGGGCAGGGGGAACCACAGAGCACAGAATTCCTGAAGCACTGAGGAGTGCCAGGCCCTAGTGCTCAGCATGTCTTGTACAAGAGCAGAAAGCTCATTGATTTTGGTATTTGATCTCGGGCTGTCTCTGGTTTGAAGCTTGCTACCTCCTGCCCTGGCTCTGGTGAGGTTGTGTGGAACTGCACACTCTGCACACTCACACTGCCACTCCTGGCTCCCGTGGGCGCAGGGAAGGTCTATTCTCTCCCCAGACAAGTATTCCTGTGGGCCCTCTCCTGCAGCCAGGCTGATTGGCCTTTGGAGAATTGGGAGCATCTCTGCACTGCTGCCAGCCCCACGGGAGCTGTCCCAAGCCATTCCCTCCTGGACCACAACCCCCTGTGCCCAGGGACTGAAAGATAGGGACTTAGAGACCAAAAATAGGGAATAAAAGGGATATTGCACTTTGAAACAAAGAGATCATATTGAAAGTCTCTTCATGTCCTCTTTTCATCTGCCTTTGAGCAGCTGAGTGATGAGCCATTTTTGCATCTGGCAGGGCTACAGAGCTGAGATGGATAATCCTGCCATGCTCATCCTCCTGCCCCCCGTGCTGAGGAACAGGAAGGACGTCCTCTTCGGAAACATGCCCGAGATCTATGACTTCCACAACAAGTATGGTGTTGTTCGGTTCCCTTTTCATCAGACTGATCCCTCTAATGCTGAAATACCCAAACCTTACCTTACTCACTTGCTGCGTTTTGTCCCTTCTCCCATCTCTTGCAGAATTTTCCTGCACAGTTTGGAAAACTGCCTGGGAGCACCCGAGAGAGTGGGATGTTGTTTTCTAGACAGGGTGGGTGACTCATTTTCATGTACAAAGCAGACTCGAAGGCCAGTGTTTTCCCTGATTTGTCACACTCTGCCACAGCTCCGTTACATCAGTTGAGTAAGAGGCTCCTGAACCTCAGTACCAGGAGCCAGGCTGGCAGTGGTAGAGCCTGGCCAGCAGAGATGAGGCAGAGCAGCTGTTGTGACCAGGCCGGGCTCTGCGTGGTCCCCAGCTGGGCCTTTCTCACCCGAACTCCGTTGCTTTTCAATATTAAAGTTGGCAGCAGAGATAAATCATGCTCAGTTTGGGTGTTGGCCTCGTTTGCTGCCCGGCAGGATTGGGTCCCTGAGGGTGACCTGCCTCTTGGCTTCCCTTGCAGCGGGAGGATTTCCAGATGTATGAGAAGTACTGCCAGAACAAGCCCCGCTCAGAGTCCCTGTGGAGGCAGTGCTCCGAGAGCTCCTTCTTCCAGGTGAGCTGCTCCTTCCACCCCTGCAGGCTTCACCCTGGGACACTCCCTCATCCTAAACACCCTCCTCAACAGCCCACGGTTCTCCTGCATTTTGTTTAGTGCTGTGTGAAAAATGCACACGAAATGCTTGCAAAAAGAGATGTTGGAGCTTCTTGTAGACCAGGAGTCCAAGGCAGATCCACTCGCTGTTATTTTGCATGTTGTTATGATACTGCTTTAGTTGAAGGCACCATTCAACACTTGGAGAGGGAATTTTCAAAGTCATCAAACCCCATGGTTGTGATGTTGAAGTAACTACTTGAAGATGGTGCAAAACTTACTTAGTCTGAATTCTGTGTTGCAGGAATGCCAAAGAAAATTAGAACACAAACTCGGGCTGGATTCCTATCTGCTCAAGCCGGTGCAGCGCCTGACAAAATACCAGTTACTTCTGAAGGTATTTCATGTTCTGCTTTCAAAGGACATCAGCAGATAGATTAGATTTGTTTTCCAGTTTGTTTGATTTCTCAATTAAAGGTTACCTGTAAATCAGCACCAAGCTTTGGATGACGTATTGCTTACCTTGGCCTTCTGAAGTGACTTCCGGTGAAGATGAATGTTCACATACCTGAAATAGGAACAAGTGCTTTTAGCAAGCCATTTTTTATGGAAAGACTGTTTGAATCTGTTTGGAGATGCAAAATTACAGAACCAATGTGCCGGTTTGGACAAGATTGTCACAGAAGCACCCCACGACAACCACTTGTAAAGAAAACAGAGCCAGAGATGATCATGAGAATCTGATAAATGAAATATATTGTTGCATCTCTTCTTCTCCTCAGGTGTTGATAGTGCTTGTAATCTTTTATGCATATATTTTTGTGTCCCATCTGAGGCAGGGCAGTGCTGTCATTCTCACATTGTAAGGCAGGAATAACACTAGGGCAGCAGCTTCTGAACCCTACCTTCAGGACTCTTGAAGGAGTAGACATGCAGCTGTAGGTGGGCACAGGAGATTTGAAATTAAACTAATTTTTATCTCAGTGGTAAAATTCTGTCTTCCATTTACTGACTTGAAGGCTCTGGACTTTATAAATTCTGTTCCTTGTGCCTGCCAGTCTGAAGACAGTCATCTGCTGCAAGCTCATTTGAGGGCACATTGGCAGCTAATGAAAAACCTGAGCCTTATTTCCCATATCTTACCAAGCAGGAAAACACAACACAAAGGAATCAGAAGAATGTGATGCTGCTCTACACTGACAGCATCCTTAAGGAAAGGATTACATTAAAATAGGCCATCCTTCATTGACCTGTTCCATACCTCATACTGACTGTGCTTTAGAGGGAGACTTTTCTCCAATGACATGAAAAAAGAAACTCAGCATAGGTCACTTCTGGGCACTGGAAACTTTGGGCAAGGTGGAAAAATCTGCTTTGTTCAAGTGCAAACACGTGCTCTCCTATTTCTATTTTCAGGAGCTGCTAAAGTACAGCACAAGCTGTGATGGAGTTCAGGAACTTCAAGAAGCTCTGGTTGCAATGCTGGATTTGCTGAAGTCAGTCAACGACTCCATGCATCAGATTTCAATAACAGGATATGATGTGAGTAGATGTGAGCAATGGGAGCCCTTGCACAAGGCCAGGTGGTGCACTGGGAATGTGTGGGCTGAGAACTATCCCAGAACAGCACACAGTGAATGGGATCAGGGAAGCCTCTCAGCTGACAATCGTCCATCTGATTTCAGGGCTTTGGGGATATCCAGAGCTGCACACTTGCCACCTTGTGGTTTTCTGGAGTATTTTTCCAGAGTGCACCTTCGCGTTCTCATGGCTGACCTAATAATTCACCTGCAGTGTCTTAGTAGCAGTTCGCATTCAGCATTTATCAAACTCTCTGGGGCTGATTTTGCACCTTTCCCGTGGGAGTGGTTGTCTTTGCCAGGGCTTCAGGGAAGGATGAGGCTTCCAAAGCTGCTGATCCCAGTCCCGGCCTCCTTGAGAATTCCAGCATCTCAGTTCAGGCTCAAATCTCACCTGCCCTGTCCCACTGAAGTAGCCAGAGCCCTTGATGCACTCTTCAGTAGGAGCTGCATGGTTTTCCTTTCTTTTTAGTTCTTCCAGTTTCTGACTTTGTAGATGAGCTGCAGCCCTGCATCCTGTGCTTCCCTCATCACTCCCAAAAGATCCCCTGATCCTCCAGGAAGAGGGAAGGATCTTGTTCTTAAAAGGACGTGCCTTGGGACAGAGCTGGCCTTGTGTCCCCTCATTGTTTGGAGAGTCCTCTTACATTTAATTGATGTCTTTTTCTTTCTTTTTTTATCTGTCCTGCTCTCCTCAGGGTGACCTGAGCGAACTGGGGAAAGTCTTGATGCAGGGATCTTTCAGTGTCTGGACAGGACACCGAAAAGGGCCAACAAAGATGAAGGATCTGGCCAGGTTCAAGCCCATGCAGAGGCACCTGTTCCTGTATGAGAAAGCCTTGGTCTTCTGCAAGAAGCGAGAGGAGCATGGAGATGGATATGACAAAACCTCATCTTACAGCTTTAAGCACTTTTTGAAAGTAAGCAGTTTGTGTTTTTATTTAGGCAGTAAGGGTGTTTTACACAGCCATGTGCATTGCAGACCAGTACCTCTGCAGAGCCCTACAGTGTGTTTTTCCTCCGACACAGTGGTTTGTTCTCTGCTGCCAAGGGCTGTGATGCCTCACAGGGACGTGCCATACCCATGGCAGGCTGTTCTGGAATGAACTCTGAGGACTCCCAGAGCTGAGGCAGCTGGGAGAGCCCCTGGACTCGGAGTCAGGGCTATGACTCTGTGACTCTGCCAGGGGAACAGAGCTGTGCCAGATGTGCTACAGATGTGCCTGGCCCCCTGCTCCAGTCTGTGTTCCCAGGAGTATGGCCAAGGGCATAGAAGGGGTTTTGTGTCTTCCCCAGCCCAGCTGGGAGAGCAAGGGGCTCCTCATGGCCCAGGGAGGCCCCTAGGGCAGGCTCTGCCTGGCTGCTCCTGAGCCCTGTTTCCCACACTGCAGGAGAATGCAGGGATAACTCTTCTTCCTCCCCATTCCCTTGTCCCTGTGCAGGCTCCAGCTGCAGCTAAAAGAACAATTACCAGATGACAAGGGTAGCCTATGGCAAAATATGAGGGATGTAAACAACTGTCCCTACCCTATAAATGCTAACTATTATCAATAAAATTCCCAAAGTGCTGCTCTAAAGGAGACCTTCTGGCATACTGCGTGTGATGAGCACTTCCAATATCAGCATTTTTTTTTCCAGTGCTCTGCCTTGTTTTTCTTGAAAAATGAAAACTCAGTAGGGGGATATATTAGACTGGAAAAAACTGGGAACTTGGAGGCAGAGCAGATCCCTGCTGCAGGTCCCTGGTCTCAGAGGGGTCTGGGGAGGGATTTGCCATGAGTCGTCAGAAAACAAGGTAGCAGTAGAGAAGTCTGTTCAGCTCTGGTGCACGTTACTAATGATGGAATAAAGCAAGTCTCAGGCCATATGTGTTGGTACCTAATGTTTTCCCCAGACAGATAATTTTCCTTCTGGAGAGCTTGTTTTCCCTGCAGTACTTATTTTACCATACATGCTTTTGAAGGAACGGAAGAGGTGGCAGGGGGAAATCCAGCTCAGGGGAGAAAATCCTGCACTCAGGGGTCCAGGCAAGGTGTCCATAGTTTTCCTTTGCCTTGAGAGGGCTCATTTTCCAGTTGGTTGTGTTGACACACGGAGAGGCTGGAGTTAGGGAACCCATGGATGTGACAGGATTACATCTGCACACAGATGTTTTGAGAATTGCTGTACTGAGGGCAAAATCCTGTTTCTGGAGGTTAGTGTTTATTTGATTTGTGATCACAGAATCATTGATACTGGAAAATACCTCTGAGATCATTGAGTCCAACTGTTAATCCAGCACTGCCAAATCCACCACTAAACCAAGTCCCTAAGTATCAGGAAATTATTTTTCTTTGCAGCAATGTTTTTTTGGGATTCAGGAATGAAAGGAGCTGTTGGGTAGAAGCTGTGTAACAGATCATCCATAAAACAAACAAAAGAATCCCTCAGGATAATATTCTGTATGCTGTGTAAGATGTGCACTGGTAAATCCCTCTTCAGCTGAGAGTCAGTAACCTAGAGGATGCAGGTTAGTGCAATGCCAGGTAAATCTGCCTGGTGGAAGCTGATGCAGATAAACACCATCCCAGAGCTTTGCACAAACCCACCTCGGTCTGCACTGCAGTGATCCAACAGCTGACAGTAAATCCTGGGCAGGGAGAGGAAACAGAATTTTAAAATCCACTCACCTAAATGAACACACCTTAAATCTGTCTCTTCCTGGCACTTGTTCTTTGCATCATCATAGTAGATCATCTAAAATTTCTAATACCTTGATGCCTGGGCAGTTTTGTAGGAGCCTCTATAAATTGCCAAGGTAAACAAGATGCACAGAACTGGGAATTGCAGCGACTGGATGAGGTGCTCTCTAGGCTGCCCTTTCAACAGCTTTCAGAAATTTCAAGTTTTTATAAATTAAAATGGAGCCTCATTCAGCTTTCTAAGGCATCTTGCTAGAGCAAGGGGAGATGGCCTCAAGTCGTGCCAGGGGCTTCAGGTTGGATATGAGGAGTGCTCAGGTGTTGTCACAGCTGCCCAGGGCAGTGGGGGATTTAAATCCTGGAGGGATTTAAAGCCATGTGGATGTGGCCTTCGCAGTGCTGGGCGATGGACTTGATGGTCTGTGGGGTCTTTTCAGCTTAAATGCTTCTGTGGTGTCAAGAGCAACTTGGTTCCTACTCCCTGAGGGGTACCAACGTTTGAAACAGTTGGAACAGAACATTTGTCCATGGGATCTATTCTGTAAATCATCTTCAGGCCAAAAGCTCTGGGAATGCACATATTATCAAGGAGGAACAGCAGTGTTGAACAGATGTTATTTCTAAGGTTTTGTTTGTGTTTATAGTGGATTTGTCTAATCCAGTCAGCGTGAATAATTTATGATAGATGATACTTTTATTATTACATCTGTTCCAAAACATGCAGGTGGGATACTTGAGCTATTTTTGACCATTCTTTAATCAGTGATAAATTGCCAGCAAACCCTGCTTTAAGGAAGAGGATGGTTTATGTGATACCAGATATTACAGCAGTTTTCAGCTTCATGGCATGTTCGGGAGGGAGGTCAGAGGGCTGAAGGGTTTCTTGTCTCTAGTCATGGTTTAAGCTTGATTCAGGTGGGTTGTATTGTGCAGATCCTGAAGGATTTGGGCCTTTGGTATTTTCATCCAAACTATCAAAAGTGGTTGGTGATGGTGAGTAATGCAGCATTCAGCTTCGAGCCTGCACATGTCCTGGAAGCCAGTTTTGGGGCAGCTCAGGCTATCCAAAAATGGGCCCTTCTTTTGGAAACCTTAGGGTGCTGTCACCACTACAGGGATGGTCAGGGGCCAACAGGCACTGAACTCAATCTCCTCAAGGAGCTAAGGGCTTCACAAAAGTGTTTTAAAGATCACTGAAAGAGGGAAACAAAGAATTTAGTGAGTAAATAAAGAACAACATGGCAGAAGTAATGTGTGTGGGTAAATAACACATCATATATTTATAAATCGTCATATGCCAAATCTGAGAAGTTCTGTGCTGAAAGGGGCTGCTGAGGTGATGCTTCAAGTACTTCCACTGATTCCCAAATGAAAAGTTCCTGAAGGTCCATTGATTGGTTTTGGAAAGCTTATCCAAAATGCAGCTGATAGAAAGTCAGGAAGGATGAGACAATGACTTTCACTTGCTGCTTAAATTAAAATTGATGAAATGTATTAAATTCAGTGAAAACAGGTTTAACTTGCTGTCAAAAATCTGGATTCCTAGGGAAGAGGAACCTTTGTATTACGTTTAATTTTATGTTTGTTTGGATTTGCAGATGAATGCAGTTGGAATAACTGAGAATGTGAAAGGAGACCATCGGAAATTTGAGATCTGGTACAGTGGGAGAGAAGAGGTCTATGTGGTGCAGGTTTGTAGCTTCAGGAATCTGGGTGTTTGCACATCCTCAGACCAGTGAGAAGAAAATGTGTCTCGTTGATCTTTATAGCTGTAGTGATAGCTCTGCAATTTCTACTGTGCCATGCCTGGATGTAATGGGAATCATCAATTTTAAAAGATCAAAACTGTTTCAAATTTAGTAGTCGCTTTGGGAAAAAAGGGAATTTCAGATAATTACAGCATAGAAAAGTAAGATTTTATTCCTACATTATAATGGATGACTCTTAATTCAAAATGCAGACAATTTTCTCTTCTTCCAGGCCCAAACAGTAGATCTGAAGATGGCATGGTTGAATGAAATAAGAAAAATTTTGTTCAAGCAGCAAGAGCTTATAAAAGGTACATTTGACCAATTTCTCTGTGGCTTTCACTCTGCAGCAGAAGCTTTCCTATTGTCACATTGCTAATCTTCAAGTCCACTAATTCTCACTGGAGAACTGATTTCTTGAAGCCTAGTAACAAAATGCTGGAGTGAGGCCTTACATTACAGGGAAATAACGTAACTTGGAGCAGTAAAAGCTGGGTGCTCATGTGAAAATGAATCACAGAAGTACATTTGTTTGGTTGTCATTACCTCAGGGATTATTTCACGTTTGTTATCATAGGGTTTATTCAACAAGATACATAACAGATGCCTAATTTTAAGCATATTACGGTCCTCAGTAGCATGCTCAGTATTGGATTTGTGCTAACATGCCACCTTAATCATAATTAAGTCTGTGCTTTGCAAGAGTCCACAGGTCTGTTTTTCTCTGAACAGAAATCAGTAGGGTTGTACAAAAGGCCAAATTCTTAAAGTAATGCTTCAAGTGTGACAGTTGCTGATTAAAAAAAATGGATTTTAAGCTGTGTTTGCCCTCCCCACAGTGGAGAAGCAGCAGCCTGGCTCGTGCACGGAGCAGCTCCCGCTCTCCTCCCAGCTGGGCGATGGGTGAGTGCCAGGGGCAGGGGCTCCCGGGGTGCCCTCCCATCAGTGGGCACCCAGCAGCTGCTGGCTCTGTGCTGGCCCCGTTTCTGTCTCCGGGGAGGGCACAGGAGGGCTGTGCTGCTGCTCACCCCTCGGTGCCAGTGGCCTGGGGACAGGGTCTGTGAGGGGCACCCTCGAGCCTGGCAGCTCAGCCTGAGCTGCAGCTGCTCTGCAGATGGAGCACATCCAAGACGGTGCTCTGATTCAGGGGCACAGATACTGCAGCAACTTTATCTCCCCTCCCAAAAGGATTAAGAGCCAGGCACTCAGTCCTTAATCTTTACAGAAACGTACAGTAAGAGGTACCGGTATCATTTCTGACCCTATTTTGTGGAATTTGTGTTCATTCGTGAAGCCAGGATTGATTTCTTTAATGTTTTAATCATTCAGGAAGCAGCAGAGAGCCTCCATCAGCTCCGAAGAGAACGACTCGGAGCGCACCAGCCCGGTGATGCTGGACAGCGGGCTCGTGTCCCCTCAGAGCAAGCCCCACAGAAGTATGGCCCCTCCCCTGCCCCCAGGGCGTCTCTGTGGCTGCTGGGCAGCTCAGCCTGAGCCCTCACTGTCTTGCAGGCTGGCCAGGAATGTCCCAGTCCCTGGAAATCTGCGAGGGGCTGGAGGAGTGGTCGGGTCACCAGTACCTCTCCAACTGCTCAGACACGGAGGAGGAGGACGGGAACCAGCTGGTAGGTGGAGCTGCAGTGCCTCGGAGCTCGAGGGGCTGCCATGGTCACTCATCCTGCCTTGTCTTCCTTCTCTGGATAACGGATGGATCTTGCCCGTGTCTCTCAGAATTTCCATATCTCGGTTTGGGGAATGAGAGGATGCCTCAGCCACAGTTTCTTGAAATAATTGTAATTAAGGTAGCTGACAGGGCTCTGTCACAGTCCCTGCAGCAGTCAGAAATCACAGCTGTGTGATACAAAATGCAGCTAAATAAGTTTTTCTCTCTACCACAGTCTCCAGGAAAATACAAAGCCCTTGCAGATTGCAAGAGGAGAGGATCAGAGGACCTGCTGGTGAAAAACGGGGATGAAATTCAGCTCTTGCATGAAGATGGTGAGGGACAGTGGTAGGTATTTTAGGATTTCTTTGCTTTATCTCTAAGACCTGCAGGACAATCCCTTGAAATGTCACTTGCCCGGTTATACACTCACTGCAGCTCCTGACTGAGCTTTAGAGTATCCCAGAAAGATACAGAATTCATTCCCTTGCCAAGACTGGATGCCATCTGCGCTGGCTTGGCCTGGCAAAACAAGTCAGGACTTGCCTTGCCATGGGTGTCTGTGTGAGCTGGGTTTTACCAGCACCTTCACAGCCCCTTTTGCCATACCCTTCCCACTTGAGATGGTGCTTCCCTTTGCCCAGCTCAGCTCCAGGCTTTGTTCCTCTGGGCTAATTAACAGCCATAGTGACTAATTGCAAGGCATTCTCCTCCCTCAGACACCTGTAGGAGTGTTAGCTGGGGGGTGGCTACAGACCCTGTTTCTGGTGTGTGTAAAGCTGTGGCTCCCAAGGTAACACCTCACAGCTGCTGCTCTCCTCATGGCTGGGAGCATCACCTGGGAACCCCCTGGGCCTGTGCTGTTCAACCATTCCCTGTCTGGGAGGGCAGCATGCCCCCTCCTGCGATTTACAGCAGTTTGGCTGAGGTTTCTGGCTCTTTCCTTTCTAGGGTGATTCTGACCAGCTCTCATTAGCCAGCCCAGGGTCTCAGTAAGAGGGAGCCCAGTGTGCTGATGCCTTGTTTGGGGTGTGCTAAGGGTGATGTTAGCAGGAACCTGGGTCAGATTTGGGCAGGCACCAGCACAGATGTCAGTGCCCCATGGAGGATTCTGGCAACTACAGCCCTTGCACTTCAAGGGAAATCAGAATAGGATAGAATAGAATATTTCAGTTGGAAGGGATATGCCAGGATCATCTAGTCCCACTGCATTTTGAAAACCTCAGTCTGTTGTTAGCAAAAGCAGGATGCAGAGCATCTCAGGTTTGCTGAAAGTTCACCTCTCCTGGGGCCTTCAGCCAGTCCCAGTCAAAGATTTCTCACACCAAGTCGTTTTGCGAAGACAAACTTCACTGCATGAGTGAGACAGAGGGCTGTCACTTATGAGCAGGAGTATTTCCAGCTGCCTAAATCTTGCCTTGAATTGACTTACAGTACCTTGACTAAAATCATCCTACCAGTCTAAATAGCAGAGGAGTGAGGAAAATAATTGCCCTTGGTTCCATCAGTAGCCAGTTTTCCTCAGCTGGCTTCTCTGGAGGTCTCAGGCAGGATGACTTGAGAGAGAGTCCTGTTCTTCTGCATTGTCTAGAGAGGTGCAGGCTTTTTAATAAGGTTCCTAAATTTAGGTGGGAAGAGTACTTTAAATGCCTGGCCAGGTCCCCTTAAAATGTTTCCCTGGTTGAATAAATTGTTGCTTGCACTCTCAGCTGTGTAGGGCGTGCCCTCACCAAACTGCTCCTGGGTTGGTTGGCTTCTGCTCCTAACGCTGTTGTCATTCAAAGGTTGGTGAAAAACCTAAACAGAAGAAAAGAAGGCTGGATTCCTGTCCACAGTCTGCAGATAGTAGTCGGTGACTGCAGATTTCGGAATGCCAAAGTTGCAGGTATTTGATAGCACGCCTAGCAGAAATATTTCATATCTCAAATCAGGTCTTTTAAGCCATTTGCATTATACTTGATGTACTAAATCTGGCTGCATATGCCTCTGCTGGAAAACTAGAAAAACAAGCAGCTATTCCAAAAAGCCTGCAAAAGTAGTAAATTAAGCTTTTTGTTTGTTTGTTTGTTTAACACGTTAAGACGTTTCTGAGACTTTAGGCACTAGTAAATTAAAACCAAGCATTTAAAAACATAGATTTCATTGCAAGAGCACTGGGTAGAAGATCGGGGAGAAGAGACGGAGTCTGACCAGGGATTCCCGTGACTGTTTTGCCTCCTCACTGCTGTAGCTCAAACCCCGTGTGAACAGGAGGTACCTAAGCAAAATCTCCTCCTGCTGCAAAAGACATCGTGGCCTGACCCCAGCACTCTAAAGGCAATACTTCCTCCCTGCTGCCTCACTCCTGCCCTCACTGCTGCCTGCTGGTTAACGCATCCTTAGATAAAGGTTATAACACACAGGTTACCAGGTTTCGGCCAAAGGCTTCGAGTCTCCAAACCCGTATTTCTCATTTTCTAGCTGTAAATGTACATAGAAATAGATAGGGAAGCGTAAGAGATGACACAAGAAAATGCCTTAAGAGCAGCCTGTTGCCCTTGCCATGAACGCAGCGTCACTGCTCCATGTGTTGCCTCATCACCATGCTGTCTGCTGCAAACAGGAGACCAGGGCTGGACGTGGAACAGCTCAGGAAGCCCACACAGACTTAGTCCATTCAAAAAGAAAAAACCCCAAAAACCAAACAACCACTTGTTACGACTATATAAAGCAATTTTTGCAAGGAGATTTCTCTTTAAATACTTCTTTCTGTCAGAATCTATTCTTTTGATGAACGTGAAGGAAGCCATCTGACAGGCTTAAAATTCCAGTCAGCTCTCGGTGGTTTTTCAGTATATTTCAGTGAAATCCTTCCTATACAGGAAGGTATTTTTTAATCCCTTTTTTTGCAGAGCAGTCATATATCACAGGTTGAAGGTTTTCTGATTTTATGTAAGGGGTAGTTTGCTAACCAGTGTTCAGAGTTCACTGGCACCCTGTTTTCAAGATGCAGTTATGGCTCCCTTGATCTTCTCTCCATGTACAGCTACCCCATCTCACCAGGTCCTATGCAGAAGGGTTTTCCAGCTGGGAATGCATCTCAAAAATAGGGTGCTTGCAAACTTTGAACCTGATTTGCATTGTCAGTGGTCACATCCCCAGAATCCTAGGGACTGCCAACTCCAGACTGGTTTATAAAGTTGCTGAGTACAAACTAAGGAGAATTTCACAAGGTGAAACCACAGAAAATGCCTGCTGTGAGTCCCACACCACTGCCCAGGTACTCCAGAGTCGTGTCCCAGGGTCTGAGAGCACTGAGGCTCTGTTTTCCCTGGGAAGGTAACTGTTCTCTTTTGCTGTTGCTACTTGTGCCTGCAGCCTCGAGGCATGATTCTAATTGTACATGCACTGCAGGAAATGTTGAGTAATGATGTAGGATGTTCTCTTGCTATTTCCTAGACCTATTCCTAGAGCTTTTCAGCGATGTCCATGCAGCCATAAGCAACGTGCATTCTGAAAATTGATTTTCATGCAGTCCTTTTGCATTCAGCAATTCCCTTTACTCCATGGGCTGGTCACTGCCCACTGCAGGTGACATTATGCCGCTGACTCCGTGGGGATGGTCTGGACTAGGCTCTTTCCTGCTTCTTCAGAAGATGGAGCTCTTGCTCCAGCATAGCAGAGGGAGAATTAGGCAGCCAAGCTCGTGGAGCAAAGCAGGGGCAGGAAGGAGCATGGGAACCCACACGGATCAGGAGCTGCTCGTGCTGAAATGCTGGTTTGCATGTTAGCAATGTAAGCTTGACTGGCTCGTTGTAGGGTCCTCAAGAGCTCAGAGAGTGTTGGAGTCGCTTCAGTGCTGGGGGAGAGGCAGTTCTGGCATTTTCTGGGGACAGTGCCTGTCTTATTGCTCAGCCCCAGGTTCCCCTAATGAAAACTAAATGTCCAATCACAGAATTTCATAGCAGAATTCAGACAAATCTGAGGTTTGGGATTTTTTTCAGGGCAAAGCCTTTAGCTAAAT
The DNA here is from genome assembly GCA_013398075.1 of Notiomystis cincta. Classification (NCBI taxonomy): domain Eukaryota; kingdom Metazoa; phylum Chordata; class Aves; order Passeriformes; family Notiomystidae; genus Notiomystis; species Notiomystis cincta. Next base: position 59,654 of record VZRX01008789.1, on the reverse strand, counting down.
TGATTGAATGGTTCTCTTACCTTCACGTTTCTTCTTAGATTTATACCATGGCCCTAACAAAAGCTTCTCACCACAGGCTGGCTGGTACCTGCATGCCTACAAGCTGTTCCCCTCCCCTCCTGCTAATTATTCCAGTGTTGAGGCAATACAAACCATAATGAAGTGACCGGGAACCTTTTGCTGTCCTTTTTCAGTTAGCAGAGGGGTATTTGGTAAATTCTCCACTCCCCAGCCATTTCCAGCTTTGCAAATCCACACCCCTCTTGTAAATCTTGGCCTCGATAGAAGCCACGAGGCTGTCTGGGAGGAAGGTGCCTGGCTTGGAGACCATTTTGAAAATGAGTTTTCCTTCTGGTATGCTTCTAGCTCTAAGTTCTGATATTAGTCCTTGCTGCTTTCTTCCAAATAGATTTACTCTCTCTGCTCTGCAAACCCCTGGTGGATTTTTATGATGAAGGAATAGTTCTGTATTGGAGGTGGTAACACGCAGAGCTCAAAATGAAAAATATTTGGGGAGAACTGTGCACAGAAAGAGCAATTGTCAGAATGTAACTACTGCTAAGGCTCACCCATGTGCTGCTAGTTTCAGCTGCCTTGCAAGTGTCCAGGCATTGCCTGGTCAGCTGGTGTGGCTTTTCCATGAATGAACACAGAGATGCAAGATTATCTCTTTATTTCTGGAAGGTGGGGGCTCCAGCATAACAATCCCAACTGCTCTTCTGCACTGGAGCAGGAGACAAGCCATTCCTGCATGTCCCTTGGTGGCCAGTGTGCCAAAGGTGACACTTTGCAGCACAGGCAGGGCTGTGCCGGTGAAGAGAAGGGCACCTCACCTCTCAGCTGCACTGCAGAGGGTGGAACCACATTGTTTTTGAAGTCTCCTCCTACCCAAGCCATTCTGTGATTCAGGGTGGGCACAGGCTCCTGTTCTACATGCCAGACCCTCTCCTAGTTTGTTTTAACATCCCACCTGCCAAATTCTCTCTTCCAAGCCTTAAGGGGATCCCCCTGTGTGTGCTCTCCACATCCTAAGGCTGAGCCAAGGTTTCCCCCTGCTGGCAGTGCCTGGAGGACCGAGCCTCACCTGTCCTGTGCCGTGGGACTGGGCAGGGCACTGGCGTTGTCCCCTCACCCCGGGCAGCTCGAGGCAACTCTTCTGTGGCTCCAGGCTGCCTGGCCAGGGTATTTACTGTCTGTGGCTTGAGCTTCCGCAGGCTGCTGTGAGCATGCTGGCTGAAATGTGTGAGTTTTGTGCAAGTTCTGGTTCAAATGCAGCTTGTGGCTTGCAGCTGCAGCTGCAGCACAGCTGTGTGCACCCTCCCTGTCGCACTTCACTGATCCCAGCCAAGGCTTCCGTGTTCATACAGGTCCCTTAGAGGCAATGCTGATTTCTTTTTGGCCTTTGAAACATAAAGCAGGGTCTCCTCCTATGAGCTGAGGTGCCAGCCAGCTTCACAGAACAGCTGTTTAGTAATGCCAGAAAACCATTTCGAGCCTGACAGAATAAGGAGCCTAGAGAAGATATCAGCTGGCCTTGCTGTGATAATGAAGTGATAGATAATGGAAATGAGTTAAATCCTGTGGTCCTGCCTTAGTCAAGGCTCTCACTGAAGCCAGTGGGAGTTCAGCTTTTAGGGAGAAATGCAGGAGTGCATTTATTTTTTTTAATGTTGTACAAATGTTACATGATTACAGGGAACAATGTATTTCTTGGACTAAGATGCTTTAATATTAACATCATTCTCCATTACTTTATAGATGCTGCCCTGTGTAACACGAGAAAGTTTAGTTCCCCTTGAATTAAGGGTGAACTAGCAGCATCCTATTTTCGATGCTCTTTGGAAGCTTTCAACTAAGTGTTACAGAGAAATAGCACAGTAGTTGGAATTGTCCTGTACTATTCATCACATTCACAGACCTCCACAGCCTCATCTGCTCTGAATGGGACGGGGTCCTAAGCAGCTTCTCATGCTCATAAAGGAAGCCATTCTCTGCTCTTTGGTTTTTTTTCGCCTGTGGAAAGTATGGTATTTTATTAATTTTTCCTGCTGTTTTTCCATTACATAAATCATGTTTCATCAGAGAAGTACACTACAGTTTCCTGACACTTCGTTTAGATGCTTGTAATTTCCTCTGCAGGTTGAAGTAGGATTTGCCTACTTGTTAGCTGACAACTGTTGAAGTTGCAAGTAAGAGTTTTGGTAAACCAAAAAGGAAAAAAAAAAAACCAAACAAAGAAGCTGTATGTCCTGCTTAATTGATTTTATGGGTGGATTTTTCTTAAATATCTGCTTCAGCTATGTGAATGTAATGTTCTGTAAGAGCATCATCTGGCTGACTCACATGTGAGGATGCAATAACACTAAAGATCCTCTTTTTGCACTTAGGCTCTGACTCCAGCCCATTGCAGTCAGCCTCCTTGATTTCAGTGAGGTTTGGATCAGGTCTAACTGACAACTCAGGGTTGTCACCAATCACTTAGGGTCCCAAAGCGTCCCAAGGCTGAGGCCTGTATCTAGCAAGTGTTGAAGTTTACATTAATGTATGTACTTTTGGAACACGTGCCATAAATCCAAGCTAAAGGTCCATGTTTGCACTAAGGATGTTCTCGTGATAAGACTTTTCAGCATCTTTAACGATAATGTATCTTGAATTTTTGAGAAAGGAAAAAGAATGTTGAAGACTCATAATTTAATTTTGTGTTTATTTGTCTGATCTTGCTTTTGTAGAACATAGGTAGGTACAGATGATTTGAACTTCTAAGCAGATGTGTGCAAAGAGCACCTGAGTGTGTGGAGAGCAGGGTTAATAGTGTGCATGCAGTAGTGAATTTGCTCTGCCCCAGCCAGATGAAGTGTTTATACTATGGACTAAAGGGGGACCTTTATGATCTGACATTTATTTGTGAACTGGTCCTTAGACACAGCCTCAGGTTCAGTTAAAACATCCTGGGGGTTGTTTTGTGACCATTTTTGTGTGGAGGAATTGTTGAGCTGCTCACTGCCTGTGGCTGCCTAGGGGTTCCCCATCACACAGTGGACACTCCTCCACTCTGGGGCTCCAGGGCTGTGGGTGACCCTTGTGCACCCCCAAAGTGACCAGCTGAGTCTGACCTGAGCCACAGCACAGACCCAGAACAATCCTGGTGTCCTTCAGCCACTGGCAGTCACAGTGCAGAGGTGTTAAGCCACTGAAGGTTCTTTTCATCTACTTTAAAATCAATCACAATGCACTAATTAGGTGGGAATGTAGGAGTGTCTTAAGTTACTGTTGGGACTGTTTTTAGTGGTAACAATTCTTGTGGTAACAATACACATTTTGAGGTACAACTGTAAATATTTGTCTGAAACATAGCACACATTGCATATCAAATGATTTTAATCTTTTTTGTCTTCCATAGTTTTAAATCGAAGCTTTTATTGATTTATGAAGTTGATAAGTTCTGCAGATCTGAATGTACAGTCTGAGGTTTTTAACATTTGAAACTTTGCACACGATATGGTACGTTCCCCTGAGTATGCTGTTGAAATAGGCTCTTCATGTATATGTATAAATTACAGTAGAGAATTTTCTCTGACTGCAAGTTTAAATGAACTATATTGTATATGTACCTGTAAAAATGTGTTAAATCTATATTTAAAGATTAAAAACTTGTTAAATAAATCCATCTGAGAATATGCAATTCTGTTCAAAGACACATCTGTTATAATTCTAGTGGAAAAAAAGTGCTCACAAGTGTTGGTTTTATTTGATTTCCTTGGAACAACTTAAAACCTTCTAATATGCTTTTTGATTTTAAGGTAAGCAGTAGCAGATGTTCCAATTAGTTTCTTGCTGGATGCAGTGGCAATGAAACTGAGAGAGGTATCTTAGCCTCTGAACCAGCAGCTGCTGAAACCCTGCCCTGGCTCAGGGCGTCCCCAGCCTCCCCTCCCTCCATCCCAGCACAGCTCAGGGAGTCCCCAGCCTCCCCTCCCTCCATCTCAGCACAGCTCAGGGCATCCTCAGCCTCCCCACTATCCATCCCAGCACAGTTCAGGGCATCCCCAGCCTTCCCTCCATCCATCCCAGCACAGCTCAGGGTGTCCCCAGCCCCAGCCTCCCTTTCTGTCCAGCACTGGGCAATGCTGACTGGAGCCAGCTCTAGGCTGAGGACCACGAGTTGTGCTCATAGGTGGCCAGGTGGGGCCATGTGGGCACCAGCAGCTCTTCTCCAGGTGCAGGGGAGGTGGCCTTGGGGCACATGTCACTGGGAGGAGGGAGAACACCCCTGGCAGTGGGTTCTGCCCCCAGCGTCATGCTGGGGGCCCTGCAGCCTGGTAAAGCCTGTCCCTGCCAGGCACCACACTGCTATTCCAGGCATCCTGGAAGCCACAGCGGTCCCTGTGCACTCCTGGAGGTTTCCAAGGAAGGAGACACAAGATGAATGAGCACTGATCAGAGGCAAACCTCCCTTCCTCTGGCATTATTCCCTTTCCTTGAAGTTGTGAACTCAACCCACCTCAACCACGGAAACAAAGGGCCCCTGCCCAGCATTGCCTTTCCCGGGATCCCCCTTCCCTGTCCTGTGCCTCTGTCAGTGCCAGCCTGGGCACAGCGCAGGGCTCTCCTGGGGCCATGCCTGCCTCGGGGTGCCCCAGGCTGTGTGTGCTCAAGGGACATCCCTGAGCTTGTCTGGGGAGGGCAGCACACCATCCCCATCCCTGCCAGCAGTGCCCATTGCTGCAGTCTCTAACATGATTAACAGCGAGACCAGGACAGGTAACGAGCACTAGGCAGTTCTCTTTATAACCCTAACAAGGCTCAGCAGAAATCATTAGCTTAAAGCCTGCCACTACCTTTAGATGAGTTTCATACAGAGTTTAGGTGATCTTTACAGTTGGTTTTGTGTTGTTCCAAAGCAGGAGGAGCATTTTCTGCTGCCCATGATGTACCTCAGCCTGATTCATGTGAAAACACCTGTTTGACAGCACTGTGGGGACACTGCTGTGTGTGTTCACCTGCCTCGTGGGCTTCTGCTACTGGGATGCTGCTGAGGCACCAGTGCCTTCTGAGCTTCCCTTGTCCCCAGTGCTGTGTGCCGGCTGAGGGCAATGCTGGTGGCACACCAGCTATTTCCTTGCTGATCCACCAACCTCTGCATTCGGGATTTGGGGGCTCACACCACCACAGCAGTGCCAGTGCATTCCGAAATGCAGCCATGCATCATTAAAAGGGCTTTTTATTTCCTTATCACCACATTTTCATTGCATTCTCTCAACCTCCACCTTCCAAGAGCCAAAGTTATTTCATTTACAAATGTTTATTAAAATGCAATGATACCTCAAAACCACGGAGATTGCTGTGGTCCCTCTTCAGCTAGGCAGTCCCTCCTCCAGCACGATGGCAGCCTCCCCAGCACGGCACAGCGCTCCCTGGGCTTAAGTGAGCCTCGTGGTTTGCTTTATCCACTTCACATACTTGGAGACCCTGGTGTAGATGCCGTATTTGCCTGGCAGGGCACACTCCTCTCCCCAGCTGGTGATCCCCGTGAGAAACCAGGTGCCCTCAATCTCGGTGGTGTAGGGACCCCCGCTGTCTCCCTCGCAGGTGTCCCTGCCCCCAGACGGGAAGCCTGCACAGAACATGTTCTGCAGGATGGTGGTGGAGGTGCTCTTGAGGCAGGTCGGCCGGTCAACGAAGGGCACCTTGAGCACCTGGAGAGTGGTGGCCTTGCGGCCGCGGAAGAGCTGTTTGCCCCAGCCACTGACCGTGCCAATGCCTTGTTTCAGCAGAGCGTTGGTGAACTCGCGGCTGCCCAGGCAGATGGGGGTGACGTAGCTGTTGAAGGTGAGGGGCTGGTCCAGCTCCAGGAGGGCGATGTCGTTGTGGTACTCGTTGATGGAGGCGTTGTAAGTGGGGTGGGGAAGCAGCCTCACCACTTTACGCCGCTGCTCTGTGCGGTCATTGCTATTGACGTTGTGTTCACCTGCAGAGACAAACGGGACTGGGCTGGTCCCTCCGTGCCAGGGGCAGGGACCGTGCCCCGGTAGGGCCAGCCTGATGCGATTCCAGCCCAGCCCAGCGGCTGCAAAGGGCTGAGCCCTCGATCGCCCTCAGGCTGTTCCTGGCCAGGCTGCTGGCTCCTTGTCAAAGGGAGCTGCAGGTTCCCTCTCGTCTCAGGTCCCGGCACAGCCCAGGAATGATACCGGCCACACATCGTCCAACCAAGCGCCACAGATGCAGATGCTTGTTCCAGAGTTAGCAGCAGTGTGGCTGCTTGGGGGATTTAGCACCCTCAGAGAGATGTAAGGGGATGCTGCCCTTGCAGCAAAGGGGGCAGAACTCGCTGAATAAATCTCGGTTTAAAATAAATAATTTATTAGTGAAAAGAAACTTTACCTTCCCCTCTCTAAAACCAAAGAGCCACGGGGCAGGATGGGGCGCAGGAGAGTACCAACGCCATCCCTGATACTCACAGGTGCCCCCGAGCCGCTGCCGCCCCCCGAGGCTCAGCTGCTCGCAGTCGCTGCCGGCAGCTGCAGGCTGTGATTGAGGTGCCAGCAGCCTGTTACCTCCCCTCCCGGCTTGTGTAACAGGTAGAGGGAAGGGACAATGTTCCGTGCTCTCGGGTCGCTGAAGGGGCAGCATCTGGGGCTGCCTGCGGCCGCGTCCCCGGCGCCGCTCGCCCGCCTGTGCTGAAGGCTGGGGAGCAGGATGACCTTTCCCCATCGCTTTCCCCCAGCCCCCGAGGCGCGGGGTGCCTTTAGCCCCTGCTGCGGGGTTTCTGCACACTCTGCTGCGGTCTCCAGGACGCACCACCGCCTCTGAGCAGCATCTGCGGCACTCGGGTCGCGGCCGTGCCTGCGCTGCGGTGGAGCCGGCGAGGAGCGGCGCGGAGCCAGCCAGAGGTGAGCGCGTCCTGCGGGCTCCCGGCGCTGCCGGGCGGGGGGCGGCTGCCGCTGCCCGAGGGCTCGGCGAGAGCTTTTTTTGGCTGGACGAGAAATGTTAGTTCCTTGCCAGGCTGTTCCTGCAGTGTAAACGCCAGACAAAAGTGGGGGAGACTTTCAGGTAGCTTTTCTTACGTTAGAGGTGCTTGCCATTGCTGGGGACCTGAAAATGTGATTCAGGGATGAAAGTGGAGAAGCAAAGAAGCGTAGGGGAGGGGAATGCTTCTTCCACACCCTGCTGTAGATTTTTTTGGCCTGTTAGGATATATACAAAGCCAAACACTTAGAATGAATGGATTCAGGATGTGAAGGACTCAGATGTTGCCCATGCAGTGTACATGGTGCAGACATAAATTCAATAATCCTGGAGCTCTGCAAAATCCTGTTTTGCTTTCCTGACTTGCTGTGGCCACAATGCTGCCCTAGAAACCCAGTGGTGCCACAGAGCAGTGTGAAGGGAGTGTGAGGGGCTTGAGTGATCACATGCACTAAATGGAGGGAGTGTGTGACGTGCAGGAGAGAGCCTGAGAGGAGAGGCAGTCTGCCTGCAGATGCAGCAAACACAAAACTTCTCATCAGATGGAAATGTGCTTCCCTAGAGAGAGGTTGTTTTTGCACTTGGTGTTTTGTACTTTCCCACACTGGTGGGTGCAAGGCAGGGCTTTGTGCTGGGCTTCCCAGCAGAACTGCCTGGAAGGAGATAGCAGAAAGTACTGTGTGCAAGCTGTGAGCTCATCCTGCCAGCACCGAGCTGTGGTACTCAGCCTCCAGGAGCCAGCCAGACCTGCTCAGGAGCTCAGCCTCATTAGCAGGATGTAGCTGGAGCCCTTTTGATGCACTCATTTGTGCAGGTATAAACTTAGTGTGTCAAGGCTCAGGTAAAATGTCATTTTTGTCACTAATGCATTTCATAGTGCTTAAACAAAAAGCATAAATCTTCCATGCCTCCTCTCAGTGCTGCTGGAAGCCAATTACTAACCACATCAGTGCCCCCCCTCCCGTACCTGTTAGTGTAACCTATGTAGAGAGCCATACTGGGGTGAAACAAATGGTTTGGGGAAGCTGATTGTGCCCCAGTGGTGAAAGGTGTCACCACTGTGCTCACCAAGGTCCCACGCTGAGTTACCAGCAGGATGTTGAGCAGGGGGTCTGGCACAGCTGGGTACCACTGGTCAGAGGGAAATACCCTTTGGAAGCAGATACAAATTTGATTTTTAAAGTAGCAGCATCACATGTTGTGCAGCCTGGCCACGCAGCCCTGTTGACCCTCCAAGACACTGCTGTACAAGCACACTTTCCCACATCCCAGCCTGGTTTCTCTGCCTTAATACTTAAATTCTATTTACTTGCAAAAGTCAGGAGCAAAAGTAGTCATCTTCTCCTTGCAAGGAGATACTCAGGCTACTGGTGCCCCTCTTGAATTAGCAACATGAATCCATTCTCTGAGAGTTGTGTGAAAACATATGCGAGCTCCAAGAAGAACAGAACTCCTCAATGAGGCCTGAGTGGCCAGCAGAGGTAAAAATCCACCACACCAGCTCATGAGGCAGTGCTTTAACTGAAGTCCACAGGGCTTTAAAGCTGCCTGGATGAGCCTCTGGCTCAGGTGAGCTCGCCCATGGCCACGTTGGTCTGTGTTTACACTGCGATCCAGCAGCTCTGTGGCTTTGGGACCAGGGCACACCCAGCTCACTGCTCCTACCAGAGGTGGTGGTACCTGCAGGGACCGAGCTGATAAAAGGCTGCACCCTACAGCGAGGGGTGTCAGGCCCTACAACAGGGAGTGTCAGACCCTGCAGACAGCGGTGTCCCACTGCTGCCCATCCCCACGGTCACAATGTCCTGTGCCATGCCTTGTCCAGCTGGCACAAGCCCTGGGCCATGTCCCCCCTCCTGCCCATGGTGCTCACCTGCCACGGCGGTGAGGTTGTCGGTGTAGCCCGGCTTCAGGCAGTGTGCTGCTGTTACCACCCACTTCTCGTTGATGATGGATGCGCCGCAGAAGCCCAAGCCATCGCTGTTCACCAGCAAAACCTGTGGGAGCAGGGGGAGATCACACCCACGGCTCTGTGTAAAACCAGACCTGTGGGAGGTGGCCCTGGTCAAGGTAGGGGGCTGGAACTAGATGATCTTTAAGGTCTCTTCCAACCCAAAATGTTGGATCATTCTATGGTCTGCTGACACTGACAAAGTAAAAAAATGAGTTGCGTTGCTCCTTGCAAAACTGTACCTTGCAAAACTCCCTTCCCTCAGCCTTCAGCTTACTTTTGGTATATTCATGGACTACTGGGCAATCTGTTGCTATAGCTCAACTCTTTATGCCCCGCCAGGTAAAGCTACTGTGACTCTGACTTCTGGCTTTTTTTTGCCAGAGGAGAGCCTCATCCAGGCAAGTTTTGTTGCTGTGGCATAAAACTGTGTACGGAAAGAAGCCATGTTCCTGTTAGGCTTGAGACCTACTGGCAGTCTAACCTCAGAGATAGGCTTATTTAAAAGTAAGATGATCCTGTACTCAGAAAGTGACTGCCGGGGCTACAGAAGAGTTGCAGAAACAGCCAGTACCTGCCAGGGCACCTCTCCTTTCATGCTGTCTGAGCCGCCCACAACCCGCGTGCCCGTCCTGAGCACGGGTGTGATCCTGGTGGTGGTGGCAGCCGTGCTGGTTTCCGTGGCGTTGTCGAGCGCCTCGTCATGGCCATCGTCAGCGCCATCGTCAGCGTCATCGCCGGTGATGTTCCAGTGCTCGAAGGTGTTCATGGATCGGGTCAGCTTCCTCTTGGCTTCAGGAGCCGTGATCCTCCCGCAGGGATATGGCACTGGGAGAGGAACAGTCACAGCTGCGACCGGCCGTGTCACACCGAGTTGCAGTGACTGCAGGAGCAGATAAGGAGGCGAACGCTGCCTCATCTCAGCGCCGTTTGGGACCCACAACGGGCCCCAGGCTGAGCATGTGCACCCTGTGCAAACGTGCCTGCGCCTTGCAGCTGCGCTGTGGCTGAGCTGTGAAAGAAGCAGAAGCATGGATTGCTTCTGGGCTTTGGAAATGACATGTGAACAGCTTTAAAATTAAAAAAGCTTGTGCTGAGCACGCATGCCTGAGGGGCCAGGGCAGCTATGCCTGCTCTTGGCGGGATGCTGGGCTGCATACCTGGGAGTCTTGTGTTGGGCAGCCGGGTGCTTGGCCGGCACTCCTACAGCGAGTGACTCCAGAACAATAAACAGCCAGCAGGAAATGATGTCTGCCAATTGTACAAACAATCCTGCTTGGCACCAAGGTGCGGAAAACATTAATATACTCTTCCTAGAGTTGTATATTTTCTCTGTTAATGAAGATCTCATCTGTGGGCTCATTTCAGACGAGCTCTTCCCATTCCTCTCCCACACAGTGTGTGCCGAATTCCTGCTGGTAGTGGCAGTCAAAATAGTAAATAGCACCAGGCATTGTCTTTCATCTGAAAAGCTTTCAGAAGCACTGAGCAAACAAACATTAGTGTAAAATCAGATGTGAGTGTGGCCTACTGAGACTTCATCCTTTATTTTTAAACAGTTCACTTTAGGAACAGGACTCAAATGAGTGTTGAGTGATGGAAAGTGGTACCTGCAAGGTTAGCCTATGAAATGAAGGCTTCAGAGCCAACAAAAGCTAAGCTTTTGCAGGAAGGGCAATCACCCAGCCTGAAAGATGATCTTCTCACTAACTGTAAACCTTTCTGGTCCAGTGAAAGTGATACAGCATATTGGGCAACACAGGCTTGAGCCTTTGATGATCTCTGTTAACAGGATTCTCATTCTAGGACACTTCCTACACTGATTGCTGACAGCCAGCGCATTCAGGAGGTCAAAGTGTTCCTTGCTGTAGCTGTCAGAGCTCACCTGTGCAGTACCTGCATGCAAGCTTGGGTGTGCAAACCTGCTACACTCAGATGTTGGAAATGTGATAGCATCAAATGTTAATTTTACTTTAGATGACAGAATGTTTATCTGCTTGATCTCTTCTCTGCCCGATGTGCTTCTGAGATGTTCCTGCCCAATTAATTTGCTGTGTTGTGGAGGGGATGTAGTTACAGGTCTAGGAGCAGGGTAAAGCTGGGGCACCACGAGGAGAACCAGCTGTTCTTTAGTCCTTTGTGAAGCTGCAGCCTCGAGCAATGAATTTTCCTTCCACCCCACCCAATACAAGAGCTAAGACAGAGTCTGGTTCTCACTGAAGGTCTCTGCAGATACACGCTGATGGGAGGATAGCACCACCACAAAGCTTCCCTTGTACCCACCCAGCTCAGGTAATTGTAAGACCCTGGGTGATGACCAGCTATGAAATGGACCATCAGGAGCATTTACACCAAGCAAAATCTTCTTTTGTTCTGAAAAGTTTAGAGCATCCTCAGTATAGAATCAGTAACTAACTAGCAGCTCCTACTGGAAGAGCATGGGAGTGACTCTGGCAGGGCGCAGGTGTGGCTGAACATCACCTTTCTGCCTTCAGAAAGCATCTGATCCGTATTTAGAACTGTAAGATGGCTGGAGCCAGTGTGAGCAGCCATCTGAAACAAGCATTTACCTTTGAACAAAATCCTGGACAACCACCTCCCATCTCCACCCACCTAGGCTAAAAAAGGGGTGTTTACAATGAATCCTTCCAGCCAGACCCCACATCTGCCCTCGGGAAAGTGCAGGGTTGGGCTGTACCTTTGCTGAGCAGGAAAACAAGCAACAAAGTTTCCAACCGGATATTGAACGTGCATGGAATTCATGTATCTAACTGCAGGACAAGGCCTTGAAAACTTCAACCCAAATCTCTTATAAAACCAGTTTAAAAGTTAACCTGTAGGTTCGCAGGATTTTCCATCTTCATGAAGTTTATAGCCATCAGCACAGGAACACTCAACCTTCTGGGGGGGCTGATGACTGCAAAAGTGCTTGCAGCCTCCGTTTTTAATAGCACAAGTGAAGTCTGAAAGAAATTAAAAAGAAACTGTGATAGCTCTTTTGGAACACGGCTGGTCAGGGATTTGTTGAGGCCTGGGGGTTTGGGCTCAGTAAGCCCTCATGGTTGATCCAGACTGTGGAAAACAGGTGCTTGTTTGTGAGGAGATTGGGAAGAAGGACAATCCCATCCCTACTCATAATGAAGGAGCAGCAGACACTTCTTTGAGCAGTTTGAGGAGCTCACAGAGCCCTGGCACAGCCTCCTGCCTCCAACAACTGCCTGCTGTCTGAAATCTGGCAGCCTGACCCTAAGGGACTCCTGCAAATATTTGGTAACAAGCCACGTGATTTCCCCACTGTCCCGCTGTTTCCCCACCCCGTGCTTTTGGCAGTGGGGGAGAACATCCTGTATCAGATGGGAGCAAACCCTGCACCCCAGCAGGGCTTTGTACTGGGATTATTGCTGGGCTCTGAGTTAAAACTTTAGGACAAGCCTCCTGTTCTTCCTGAAGTACCAATCCATCATCACAGCCTGGCTTGGGAGACCCATTTGAGAAGGATGTGTGATGAAACAAGTCCCAGCCTGAGGCAGGGTGAGATTTCTGTGACTTGCACCTGTCTCTTCCCACCCCACCTCTCACTCTTCTGTGGTGGGAGCACCTTGGGGGTGGGAAACCACTAATCTGCAGAGGCCTTTACAATTCTCAGTGAGTTTTCAAATAACTTCACAGCAGATTAACTCCACTCCTACTTCCTCAAGGACACCTCCCTTCCCGTAGCCATTTTAATGCCATCATTTACTATTTTTACAGAGCTCTTCTTCACGCCTCACTTCGAGCTCTATTTTTGCTCCTGTCTCACTTCCCCAAGAAATCTGCAATGAGACTATTTAAATTTGATGCAACTTTGAAATGCTCTTTTTAACGTACAGTCCTCTCTTGCCAGAGCAGAAATACAACTGGAAAGAGAATCTTTTATTAGTGCAGTTAGTCTTGCACATTATGCGAGTTGCACAGCCCCTGATTATATTATAAATATAAGAGCTGAATATCCCTCTTGCTTAAATTATCAGCTGTTCGGTTTTCATAAACTCCTCAACCCATCAGGAAAACATTTGCCTTTTATTCGCCTTTGGAATCAAGGTTGTTGCTAATAATTATAATTATGAATTAAGCAGAGTGCCATTGAGAGGAAGTCAGGGTAATCCTGCCCTGCCCAGCACGTGCTGCCCAGCCTGGCATGAGAAAGGGAAAGGGGAGTGGGAGAACGGGGCTTCCATGGGGGTCTGTGGGAAGCTACTGCTTTCAGCAGGTGAGCACATTGTCCCTGCTCGAGCAGTCCCGGCAAGGCTTGTGCTGGGCACATAAAGGAAGGGCTCTGTGTCAACATTTGCCCTGGCAGCCACAGCTGAACAAAGGACCTTGAGCCTGGGTCTCCACTGAACACTCTGTAAGAGCAGGTGCCCAGCAGAAGTGGAGCTGGGGCTCCACTGGGGGCTGGGAAGGACCAGGGATAGCCCCTGCTGGATCCCCAAGCACATCCCCCTGCCATCCCCGGGGGCAGCAGGCTGAATTTACACTTCTCTGCAGTGCCTTACAGCAAAGCAAAATGTGTCCAAAACAGCCCCCGGCAGGGCAGAGCTCTGAACCCTCTTTGGCCCAGTGGGGTTTCAGGCAGAACAGCACAGCCCCGGCAGGAGCCCCTGGCACATACCTATCTCACAGTTCTTGCCTTCGTACCCAGCTGGGCACCAGCACACATAGGAGTTTATTTGGTCCTTGCAAACGGCTCCATTTCTGCATGGGTTGGGGTTGCACTGATCCCCATCTTGGAGAGAAGACAGCAGAGTTAAACACCAGGGTCCTCCCTCCCCGGCTGCTGCCCACCACAAGCTGGAGCCCTGCTTTGTGCAAGCCGAACGAGAGACAGCACAGCCTCATTCCTTAGAATGGAAAATAAGTCAGATCCTGGCACCCAGGTGTCCAGCAGACAATTCCAGTGCTGGGGTAACTGCAGGGCTTTGCTCGAGCCCCAGCTTAATTCTGCTCCTTTCAGCAGAACCCTTCGTCAGTCACCCTCATGCAACATCCCAGCAGAACCTCATGTCTTGGCCAAATTAGACAAATTTAGAAGTTTTGCTACTTCAAGAGTGCTTTAAGTATCCAAATCTGGATTGTTTGAACACTAACGCTGTTCTGTGAAAGTTTGGGTCTGTCCACTGGGGTATGGAGACCTCTCTGTGTGTTACGATTGAGAACCTTCATGTTACTCTTTCTTTCTCAGTCTTGTACTTTTTATTACCTGCACTCGATTTTTCCTCAGCGCTTTTATTTTCACGGTTGCCTCCAGCTGAGAACCTGAGGCTTTAATGAAAATAGCCTCTATTGCAAAATTGGCGATCTAACGCTTTGGGAGGGTAAATCAGTGATGTTAAATGACAGGGCGTGCCCTGTGAAATGCTTGTGTCAAGGCATGGAGAAAGGGCAAGGTCTTGCTGCGTTTGTGTCCTGCAAAGTGGCAGGACCGTGTGGCAGTTAATGGGGCTTTCAGGAATGGGCTGGAATGCAAAATGCAAACAGGAATAAAATGGTTTGGGCTTGTCTGAGTCACGGTGTAGGGGTCTGCAGGAGGGTGAGGATTGCAGCTGTTGTGGGTGCCTGGTGAGGGCAGCTGGGGCTTGGGTGCAGTGCGGGAGGAGCTCCTGAGGGCTGCGTGTTGGGAACAGCAGCTTGCACACCCACCAGTAACCCGGGCCCTCCGGATGGCACAGGAGTAGATGGCATTCCTTATTTTTGATGAGCTAATGTGTTACAGTGGCAGGGAAACAAATGCGGTCTTGAGCTGCTCAGAGGCCAGTCCTACAATGCAAATGTAATGTGTTTTTTTATTTTATAGTCTGGACTGAATAATCTGAATTATTTAAGGCTTTTTAGTGAGATGTTCTGGGCACTTTGCCAATCTATGAAATGGTTCATTTATTGAAATGTCCTCAAAATTAGTTTCAGATGTTGTAGTGGGCATTGAAATCTTTTTGTTAAGGGACCAAGGAGTCGTTGGGGATGGAGGCTGAAAAGGAAAAAGTAGATGTGGAAAGAAAACAGTGAAGTAAGGGTTTGGGAGCAATGGTGTGAATTGCAAACAGCTGTTTGCTGTGATCACATTGAGTCTGCACTTTAATATGGCATTTCTAGGGATTCACACTGTGCTTTCACAAGGTTGTGCCTTATCTGGAGATCTCTTCTTGAGAACAGAGCATTTGTTGTTTGCTGAAGGGATGTTAATTATTGCTGTGCTATTTTACTCTGTAACACAGCTGAAACTGAAGCCCAGAGCGTGACCTGGGCTCAGTGAGATCCAGTAGTCTGCCTGGTTTTGTTCTGTGAGGTTTTTGAAATTTGTCCAAAAAACCCCTGCTTGAACCAAAAAAATGCTAGGACATCTTTTTTTGTTGTTGGCTTGCCATTTCTGTACCAATGGGACAGGCCCAGGCTGGGCGGCTGCAGGGTTTGGAGTGCAAGGCTCTGACTGGCTCTGTCATTGCACAGTCTCCGGATGCTGAAATGCCTTTAGTTATTTTGTTATGTAGTTAATACATTTTGGTACAGTAGCATCAGCTCTTTATGCGCGGAGAGAGGAATATTAAGGATTAGAACATGAAGAAAGCAGCTCTTACCAATGTACGTTTGCCAAAACTGCATCTGCAAAGGGAAAAAAAAAGTTTCCTTTGTTTTCTAATTTCTGGGTGCCGTCTGACTGAAGTAGTACTGTGATAGCTCCAAAGCTGAAGGAAAGGACTTGCAGGGAAACCACCACCACCTCCATAATCCCAGTGGTGACTGATAAAGCTTTTAAAGCAATTCCCCAGCCCAACTGATGGAGCACAAATGAGAATCATCCATGCCAGATGCTGCCCTTGGCCCTGTAAGTTTTCTCCTTGCTGGTCCCTCCTCTCTCCCCTCTGTGCATCACCTAAGGAGCTCCTAGAGGTGCGGGCTGGAGTGAACAAGGTGCTGCCAGTTTGCAGCAGCAATACTCACCGTTTTCTCTTCGTTTTCAAACACTTCTCGGGCTTCTTCATAGCTGCATTTTTCTTCTATGCACTCCCTCTCGAGGTTCCCGGGAATAACCTCTTCCAGCCTGTTGGAGTTGGCTCTCCTTTGCCTCTGCAGGACGGAGCTCGCCTCTTTGTTCTCGATGAACACTGCAGTCGGGACAGAAACCGGGGCTGGGTGCAGCTGGGATGGGCTCTGTTCTCCCAGAAAACCAGCCACCAGCCCTTTCCACGTGTGCACCCCGCTGTTGCCCCATGGCCAGGGGATTTCAGGAGTGTTATTGGGTACCTGGGATTTCTTTATTGCCCAACTTAAGTGCAATCCAAAGGATCAAATCTGGGGAGCCATACATCAGTACAGCCAATAAGCAGAAGTGACTGATGGCAAGAGGGTGATTGAGAGTGCCGGAGTTTGATGCTTAAAATACCCTAAAGCAGATGGTGTGAGAAGCTCCCATCACAGATGCACAGACTGGAATAAGCTGTTTGAGAGGGGAAAACAATAGGCTTTTTTATGCTGCTGCTGGGTGAGGTCTTGTTTGGACGCAGAAATTGTCCTGCCTTGTCTGCCTGTGTTGGCTGTGTAAGCCATTTGCCTCTGCAAGCAGCTGTGGCCCGTGGGAGCAAAGGGCCATTTACTCCTCTCCCTGCTCCTCATCCTTGCCCAGGCCCCTGGGTCCCGGCATCTCCTGCCGGCAGGAGGGGTAACACGAGCCCTCCTCAGCCCCGGGCCACGTCCTGTCAGCGGGGTTTGTGTTTTTGTATCCACCTTCAACAGTCGGCCACGCTCCTGGGCAGGGCCCCCAGCGAGAGCGGCTGGCGCTGCGGGGACCCCGCTCCGGGCGGGATGGCCACAGTGGCCGCAGCCTGGCCGCGGGGCCGCCGTGGCTGTGCCACTGGGTGTTCTGTGCCAGCAGCAGCGGCGGCGGCGGTGGCTGCCCTGTGGCAACCCCCTGGCAGGGTTTGCTCCTGAGCCACCTCTTGGAGAGCCCCGTCTCTGCTGAGGGTTCTTCTTCGCCACCCCACCTCTCTAAAATACGTCATTCACCCGGGGGGTCTCCCGGCTTGGCTGGCCCAGCCTCTCCGGTCTCTCCACCCTCCCGCAGCACGCTCAGCGTGTCCCTTGTTGTCACCAGATGGCACGGTAGAGCAGCTCTTGGGGAGTGGTGGCCGCCCGGGACACGGACCCGCATCGGAGGGCTCTTGCACCTCTTGGGCCGGCCCCAGATCGTGAGCTTGGCCGGGCAGGGAGAGAGGGACAAGCATGAGCCACTCATCCCTCCTCATGGCCAGGTCCTGCTCCATCCAGGGCACATCCCAGCCTCACTGAGCCTGCAGGAGATGAGATTAGTGGAGCTCTCACGAGCCCCAGGCAGGCTGGTGTGGTTGACCCAGACCAGTGTCAGGAGCCCCTTCACTGACAGGTGTTTCTGCAAGAGACTGGCCTAACATCTTTTGGTCTAATCACTGCACAGCCAGCTTGCCCCTAGGCCTTCCTCGTGCCAGCACGGTTTTGGTTAAAACAGAGTGTGTTCAAATCCTGACCTCAATCTAACAGTTTGGCATGAGACATGGATGGGTAAAGCCCTGACTGGTGGCAGTGCCAGGCTTTTTCCAGACACTGCATCCCCTGCAGGGTTGTGCTTTACAGCCACCCCGACCTGCCCCTTCTCCTCATTGCATGGGCTGCAGCCTCCAGCTTTACCCGAGGCTGGGCAGGAAAGGCTCAGGTGGGAATGGTGGAGCAGCCTTCCCTGGATCGCCGGGTTTGAGCCCTCCCCTGTGCCCAGGGAAGGCAGTGTGGGGCACATCGCCCCGTGTGCTGTGAGGCAGCTGCAGCACACAGCTCCTGCAGCACACAGATCCTGCAGCTCTTCCTGGTGGGATGTGCCAGGCACATCCGTAATTAAACCATATAATGGACAGAAATAATTTTAATGAACACAGTGTTGCCTCCCCTCAGATCCCTCTAGGCTTTCTCCATTGCTTGCTGATCCCATGTGCTGCTTTACAAGCAAAACTTGATTTGGCCTGAAGGCTGCAGGCCCTGACAGGGATGGCACTCACCGGGCTGAAAACCGTCCTCACACTGAGAATACACTCACACACCATTTACCAACTTCTGATCCATGATCTGAGACAGTGGGACAGGTCTCTGGGCCAGGTGCTGGCAGGGCACACCTGTCCTGCCCACTGTATTTTATAGGGGGTACACCTGGGTGGGTTGTGGGAACAATATGAGGTTCTGCTCACTTTTCATTGCTAAGCAAATATTTTGGACAGAGCCTTTTTAAAACCCATTTCCAGAAATATTTTTATGAAAGAAGATAGGGCAGCCTTGCAGCAAACAAGAACTCACACTGGATGTGAACCAGCCTCTACTGGAACTGTTGCTGCTACAGATAAATCAAGCAACAGCCTGCATTACTATGTGTGATTGCCCACATCCATCAACTGCTCTATCTTGTCTACAGCTTTGGCTGCATCCTACAGTCTTTGTTAAAATCATGCTGGGTTTGGCTTTAAACAATCCTTGCGATGGCAAATCCAACGAGTGTTTTATGGATGTGAGCACTTGTTTGTTCTCCAGGACAAAGTGATGGCACATGAAGAGGTGTGAGTGTCACTCCAGCAGCAGTGCTCTCCCCTTTTCCCCTTGTGTGTGTGCCTTCTAAAATGGCTGAATCGAGCTCTGAAAGCTTAAAGATGCAAAAAAAAACTAAGAAAAAATCCATTCTTAAAATTAATCCCTGTGACACATGCTGTATAAAATCAGCATAAAAGCTATTATTTCATCCCCCAGAAAAGAACCAGAGCTTTAAAGAGGAGCTCTGAAATGCAGCAATGCCTCTGAGCTGTTGTCTCTTCCAAGGCTGCACAAGCTGTCCCACTACCAAGTGACAAACTGTCCCTTTGCCAGTGTCTGTAACAGCCTGTACCCAAATGTGAAGGATGTGCTCAGTTTTAAATGAACTCACCTGTATTTTCATCACCAAGACAAGCTCCCAGAAGACATATGGAGAGTATGAGGGGGATATTTGCCATCTTCTTCCCACTGCCCAAACCTCTGGCTGACAGCTTGTTCGGGTGGCGGAGCGCGGTCAATAGTTCCAAAGTACAAGTGCTTGTTTACTGACTCTGGGTAACTCTTTGATTTAAGGTCCCCAGATGTTCCAGTTCCAGCAAAGCAGAGGGATGTTCTGTACCATCAGTGCAGGGGAATGCCAGGGTGTGTTCCATGGCACTGGGAGAGCTCTCAGGCTGGCACATGCCATCAGCAGGGCCCTGGGCTCTGAGCACTGCTGGATGTGCTGGAGTCTCCCAGGCTGGAGCACCATTAATTGCTCTGAGGCTACAGGAGCCCTTGGGTAGTTGTTAAAGCTTTTGCTCAAGCTTGTGAACCATAAATTCTGTGCACTCAGTCCAGAAAATGAAGAAGGTTCCTTTGTGAGGCAAAGGGTGCAGGCATTTATGGTTCATGGATATTTGGAGTTTCTCTGTGTGCAGCACAGACCCATCAGCTGCAGGTGGAGATGCTGAATATGAGTTGCACCCTCGTGAGATCTGTCTTGTCTAGGTGGAAAAATTCCTTTATTTTCCTTTTCTTGAGCAAACAAAAGGTCCTGAAACCTATAATTCATCTTGTTTCTTCTTGCTCCATTTGAAATGATCTTTATTCATCACTGACAGTAGCTTTTGTTATCAAATTTCTGTGGTTGATAAATGAGTTAGGATGAGGTAATGTGCTGTTGATGTAAATTGAATGCACAGTGAAGAAGGTAATGATCACCTCTCATTTTCTGTGCATAAGGAAATGAAAATGTGAGAAAATAAATTGAGCTAAAATGCTGAAACAATACATCTCCCATCAATAAAGAGGAGTGTGGAGAATGGCCTGCCATAACAAAGGATAATTAGAATCTCATTACTGTAAATATTTTACTTTAGAACATAGGTCAGTCAAATTATTTTAGGTTTATGGTGCATATTTCCTGTGTAATAGTTTTTGCAACATTATTGCCAATTAATCTTCACAGAGAATGCCAACATCATTAGAATAAACATGGCTATTAATACAAATAATTCCTATTCTTTACTACTATTGCCATCAACTTCTGGGGCACTAATTTGAAAGCAGAGTGCTTCTTTTTATTTATTTTGCAAACAAATCCCCAGAATTGTGATTCCCAGCATGGGCCTCTGAGATGAAAGCTTTGCTGCTTAGGTGGGTGACATCGATGAGATCTGGATGTATTTTGTGTTCTCAAAAGAAGAGTGTTTAAAGTAACACATGAGTGATGTTCCTTCCTATTAAGCAGGCTTGCAGTAGCAATGAGCTGTTAGGAGATGCCTCCTCTGCTCGGTTGTGGTTTCGGGTTTTTGGTTGAAATAGCCCAGTTTTTGTGGCATCCCACACCCACGATCGCTGGGCTGTGCTCATGCCCGAGGCAGAAGGAGCTGGCAGGGCTGCAAGGCAGCCTGTTCCTGGCAGGGTCACCTCCTCTGGCCTGGAGGCTGCCCCTCTTTCAAAGGAGCTCTCTGCTGCAAAGTGAAATGAAACTGGTGAGAAGTCAGAACAAGAAATCTATTTCCATTTTAATCTAATAGATTTTTTAAAAACTGTGCTCTGGCTGCACTGATCAATAATGTTAAACAACCTGATGGCTTGAGGATCTTGTTAAAGGATTGTTCATAATCTCCCTTGTCTCCAAATGCACTCTTTTAAGTGAAAAATCTTCATTCAAAACCTGAAGCAATTTGCCCTTGCCCTCTAGACAGCTGTGGTAAGTAATCTTTCCTTAACCAAGAGCAAACAAGCTATTTCTGAAAAAAAATCCAAACAGGGGAAGTAATGCTCAATCTTTGTTTTTTCTTACTCTTTACTTGGTTCCTTTGGAGTCCCTGTTTTTTTTCTGGAGCTCTAGTTACGGGAGATGATGTAAATATGAAGGCAGCACAGCCATGGAGCCCTCACAGTGCTGGTGGTTGTGTTGTGATGATTAATGTCCTGGGGAAAGTACCAGCAGAGCTGAAGTCCCACAGGGACACTCAGGTGTGTCTGGCCATCAGTGAGGGTATGCCCTGAGCTTTCAGGTGGGCTTCAGGAACCCTTGTCCCTGTGGTGGTGGCTCTGGAGGGGTCACAGGCACGTGGAGATGCTGCTGCTGACATCAGTTCTGTGCTGGGAGGGGATTCAGGCCAGAGGAGCTGCCTGCCTTTAGTGATGTGAAACAGCAGCGAGGATCAACTTCTCAGTGGTGGCAGCAGAGTGTGTACAGGAGCACTGTTGGCTCTCCCACCTCTCAAAGCCTCTCCTCATCAATCTCAGGGCTTTCAGGTTTGAATTGGGGACTTTTCCTCTGCTTTTATGCTTCAATAATTGTGCCAAGAAAAGGCTCCCTTGCTGAATTCCCTCTAGATCCATCCAGTGCAGTTAGCACTTAGCTCCATCCCTCCCATTTAATTCTGATTTTAATTAGACTCCTGAAGAGGAGCACAGAGCAAACTCTGCTTTCATCTGGGAGGTCCTGTGGCTGTGAAATATTTACAGGAAGTAAATAACTGTCAGAAAGTAAATAAGTCCCTGACTCTACATGAGTGTAAAAGTGCTTTGAAATAGTCTCATTCAAATAAAAGCTCCTCATGTTGAGTGGCAGTAAGAAAACAGCAACACAGGCAAAAAAATCCCCAATGTAGAAGATAAACACAATTACTAATTCATGGAGAAGCACGTTCCACAGCAGCAGCTTTAGTATCTTTCTTTGCAGTTTGATTTAAAATAGGCCAGATTAAAAGGGAATCTGGATTTGGTTTGGTCATCATCTTTTCAGAAAGCAGAGTGCAAGCACAGGTAGACACAGTGTGCTGCTGAAGCCACTCTAAATTTAGAATTCACCATCTCCACTTCAGACTCTGGATAAAGCAATGAAAGGAAGCTCAGCTCTTGCAGATTGTGATGGGTCAGGTAGATCACCAGGCTCAAACATCAATGTACAGAGCAAGAGCTAAATTAAATATAAGCTGAAAGTCTGGCTTGCTGCTGCGTCTTGGCATGAGATGAGAGACCCCTGTCAGGCCAGGCACGTGTGTGAGAGAGAGGCTTGTCCTGCCTCAGGCTTGCATCCTGCTGAGGTTGGTTCCTTCTTCACTGACGGAGGGTTCATTGTGCCCTGCTCTGATGCCTGTTGTTGGAGGAGGGAGGTGTCTCTTTCTCTCCTTTTCTGTTAACTAGAAAAGCAGCTTCAATTGACAGATCGCATTATATGTCAAACTTTATTTTTGGATAGTTCAAACTGGGGTGAAATAAGTCTCAACGAGCACATCCAAACCCATCACAGCCAAAGTCTTGCACCTAATATTGAGCTTAAAGTATTAACATTGTGTTCTTGCTCTGCCCATTTTCTAAGTCAACATTTGTGGCTATTCCCTTGTTCCTTTCCTTTGCCTTAATCATATTTCATCTGTAGTTTTTACCTTCTCCTTGTCTCAGGGCACCCTTGTGTCCTGTTCACTTTTCCCACCTCCCTTTCTTCCTGCTCTTTATAGTTTGCCTTCTTGCCCTTTTGGAACAAAACTGTCTGTGGTATCAACACTAAAATCCAAGAGGAGGATGTGCAGAGAAGAAGAGAGGGAGATTTCTAATTGTCATCCCTAATTGACACCACCAACCAGCTCCCCCAGTCACAGGTGGCACTTGAGGCAGTGGCACTCAGAGCTTGTTCTCTGCTTAATAAACATGGTGTTAGAACATCCCTCCCAGCTGACTGACTTCAGAGGCAGGTGGAGATGCTGAGAGCCCTCCCCAGGACTCTTGGACCTGCTGCAAGAGGCAGTGACAGCTGAAATTCCGAGACAGGGACTCCACAGTCTCCACTGTCCACTCACATCAGCACACATGAGGAATAAAAGCACTGCTCTGCTTCCAGAGGGAGACACTGCCATTTTTCTTCTGAAATCCCTGGTCCATCAGAGGTGTGTGATATGATGAATAGTTAAGAATGAATTGGTGTTTTTAGTGAATGTGATCTACTTGGGTTTTCTCTTCTGTTCCCTGACCCAGTGCCCTGGAGTGCTTTTCCTGCTGACAGTGTTCACTAATGGATGCTCCGACTTGCCAGTTCTCAGAGCCAGCAGAGCTCTGCTATGAACATTAATTTGCAGCCAAATTCACCAGGAGAGGGAGGCAGCCAATCTCCTCTGCACTACTTTGAAAGCTCAGGAAGGATGGCAGCTGGGTACCCAGGGTGGCAGCAGAGGTGGGATTTTCTCTGCTGTACAGGGCAGGTACCTCCCCGGTGGTGGAAGAGACTTGCTGACGTGCAGATCCCTCACCTGTCGTGACTCTTTGCAGGGCAGTGCTTCAGTCCCTGCTGCAAAGCAGGCATGAATGTTTGAGTTCATCCTCCTGGATTTAATCTCCTAAAGTGAGCTGCCAAGTCAGGGACCACAGACTCTATAGCTGCAGGAAAGACCCACTTCACAGGCTCAGAGACCCAGGAGATCAAACACTAGGGGTGCGGCTCCACTCTCAAGTACCTCCTCTCAGATGTTGGGAGCTCTGACAGCAAGAGGATGGATGGATGGA
The DNA here is from genome assembly GCA_013398075.1 of Notiomystis cincta. Lineage (NCBI taxonomy): Eukaryota > Metazoa > Chordata > Aves > Passeriformes > Notiomystidae > Notiomystis > Notiomystis cincta. The sequence continues at coordinate 36,163 of VZRX01008789.1, read as the reverse complement.
TGGATGGATGGATGGATGGATGGATGGATGGATGGACGGACAGTAGGATGCCAAGGGGCAGATGAGGGCTGGAACCAGAGGTGATTGCACAGGGTCTGGTGGTGCTCTATCAGATTTGCACTGGTTGAAGCTGCTAATTTAAACTTTACTGCAGATGTCCTGAAAGTTTTGCATTTGAAAAGCAGCATTCCTGTCCTAGGAATATTCTGTTTTGGAAATCCAGACAATGCCTCTGGTTGTTATGGACATTTGCACCAGTGCAAGGCCAGGAGACAAAACTGCTCTGTCAGCACAGGAATAAATAACTGCCCAGGGCTGGAGCAAAACTGACCCTCAGGCCTCTGTATTCTCTGCTTCAGGCCTAAAACACTCCTGCCAGGTAAATGTGAGGAATGAAGCTCAGTGCTACTAAATACTTTTGACCCATGCCCTGACTGTGGGTAATTTACAACACACTTGAAAATCTCATCTAGGTTATGTCCAATTCACAGAAGTTTATTTCCAAGGTGGTTATTTATAGACTGCCTTCCTGACTCTCTTTTTGTGGATATGTCTGAACATCAGCTCTCTGAGCAATCCCCATAAAATTAAAATTTTCAATTTTAATGGTGAATAAACAGTTTAAGAGAAATGAAATATACAACAAATCCTTCCTTTCACTTAAAACTCTGAGACTTTAAATATTTATTAGCAGTGTCTTGCTCTGCAGCGATGTTAAAAGGCTCAGCACCATTCAGAGGAGGGAAACAATCAATTTGATTAGAAACGAACAGAAAATGCCACTTGAGATTACAGTGTTTGGAAAAATGGGTCGGCACTTTTGTCTTCTCTGTAATGCAGCTAGAAATGGGAGTTGGATTTGTTTCCTCCTTTAAACCTCCTTTGCCTTACACATTTTTGTGGTTCTTTCTCATGACTTGGCCCTGTAGGAGCAGTGCTGGGATTTCTCTGGGCAGATCCACCAAGTTGCTCCCAACATTGAGTTCTTCGTGTGCTTCACGATCTTCATTTGTAGATGTGGGGCCTTTGGGGGCTTATTGTTCTGTTTTGGGTTCTGTTTCTCCTTTAGCTGTGTAGGGAACAGCCTGCTGTAAGCTCAGAGGAAAAAAGGTTTGGGAAATCTGAGGAAACTTTATCTCCCCGTTCAATGATTCAAATAGCTGTACTTTTCTCTTCTTTTTTTTTTTAAAAAAAAAAGCTTTAAAACTTTCAAAGAGTTCTCTACACAGTAGTGAACAGAAGAAAGATGTGATTATTGAATAGGATTTCAAATTTAATTTGCATCAAGTTGGCAGCTGGAGAAGAACCCCCCTGAGTTGTGAGTGCACATGGAGCTGGCATTGCTTTGCCTGGTACCTTCTGGGAAGAGGGGAATGATGAAAACCTTCATTGAAAATGTGAGTTCTCAAAGAAAATTCTCTCATGGTAGAAGATTGGGGGAAGCTTTGTCTGTATCTGGAGCAGGAGTTTAAGCCATCCAGAAAGCAATTTATTCAGAGTTAAATCTGAGTAACACCTTTCTCCCAGCACAGCCTCTGTGGAAGCCTAAGCAAGATGAGCTGGCGCAGATCTTTATTTTTCGTGTCCATTCAGTTTTTCCCTCTCATTTCCTCTTAAAAACTACAAAATACCTAACTACAGAAAAGAGCAAATCTACATCTTGCCAGTGAGTGCCTAGCTTGCAGGTTGGGGACATTCTACAAGACTGAGACAAGATTTTTTGGGGCTTTTGATGTGATTTGGCTTTTTTAAATCCAAATTTTGTGTCCTATAGGAGGAAGAGAACAGTGATTTAAGAGCAGAAGAGTATAAAGCTGTAATAAATAAACAGGGGCGAGGATTTAAGGGCAAGTTCCTCACCTGAGAGTAAGAGAAGAGTTTGGAAACTGCCCGGTGGCAGCAGGGATGGGGGACGGGTGAGGATAAAGTGGTTAAAAAAAAGTTTAAAAGCAAAACCTGCTAAAAGCAACTGGAGGGGACAGCAGGCAGCCCGGGACTGGGGTGGAAGGGGACAAAGCTATGCCTTTGATCACAGAGTGCAAAGTTTATCGGGGCAGCTGCCCTGTGGCCATTAAAGGAAGAGCTTCTTGGGTGGGAAGAGCCACTCCCAACTGGAGCAGTGGTCCAGGTCCTTGGAGGCGACCTGGGCAACGAAACAAAAATGGGAACACAGCTCTTTGATTTTGCCAAAGCCCCAGAGCAACTCAGTCTTTTACTTCTGACCTTTCAGAGGAGCTGATCCCGTGTCCTTCAGGCCTTTGGTCCTCAGCTGTAGGAATAAAACTCAGTGAGCTGAGCTGGCTGCTGATTCACCTCCAGGAGCAGAAACAGCATTAGAGGCTGACAAAAGATTTATTCTGGTCGAGGTCTTCCTGGAGCACTTTCTCATACACCTGAAGAGTGTAAATGTTCTGTACAATCTGAACGACACAATCAATCTCATTGCTGGTAAATTACTGCCAATGAGAGGGAACTTTGAACTGAACAAACCCTTCTGAAAAGGAGCCATTGCTTTTCCCATCCTGCAAATTTGATGCATCTAGGTTCTGCTGATGCTTAAATGTGTGAATGATCTGTCAAGAGCCTCGAACTTTCTCTCTTTTCCATTACATAGAATATGGCAGGTCCCTGTAATCTTCTATCTTATAGCCTCTGTGGTACATTTAACAGCAGGAAACAACCAGTGCCTTAAAATAAAAATGAGTTTAGGTTTGCATTAGGATGCAGAGAGCAGGAGTTATTTTTGTTGCTGTTTGCTTTCTCTGCCTTTTTTTTTCACCTGCTCTGAATAGAGATTCTTTTAAGTCTTTGGTGTTTATGCTTCAAGCTAATGCAAATAGAACAGTGACTAAACCTGCTGGGTTTTGGATGTATGCAGAGAATCACAAAAATTTTATGGATTATGTTATCTGAAAGAAATCTGAAATAATTAGATTGAGTAGTGAACTATAGAAGGAACATTCTCCTTCATTCCTCCCATTGTGGGTTAAGGGAAATGTAATCTATTTGAAGGAGCTGTGTAGTATTTTGAGGTGAATTTACCAGTTTAGTTGATGAAAACACTTGGGTTGATACAGCAGAATATATATAGACTTCAACAAGATATATAATTTTATTTCTCAGAGCCCTTCAGATTAAGTAACTAGAGATCACAAAATGAATAAAGTGTGTGTTAGGCAGATTTAAAATTGTCTAACTAATGATCCTCAAAATTATCATTGTCAGCTGCTGGCACAGTGGGTGCTCTCCAAAGCTCACCTTTTCTCCCTTTGCATTATCAGCTGAATGGAAATGGCATTGGCAGGAGATTCCAGCCCACAAATCAGGACAGTGCCAAAGAAGAGAGGGCACAGGATGGCCACTGGGAAAAAATACTCAGTATGAGTTCACCTACAGCAAAATGTGAGTGTGGTCCTTGATCACACATCATTTGGAAAGGGAACAGAGCCTCTGTGCAATAACTGCTGTGTGAAGAGTCTGTCTAGGCCAGCAGTTCAAAAAGGTTTGGGGTTAATCTGGGTCCCTCCTAAGAAGGTTTACAAAAATAATGGCAGGATTCATTAATGTGCCTTGTTGTGAGAAACTTGAGCAATTTGCTCCGCTATTAAAATAACAGTTTTATGTTAACCAAGGCGAGTCTGAACTCTCCACATTTGGAACAAAATGTTGTAAGGAGAGCCCTTTCAATATAGCATAAAGCTCTAATCACATCCTGGAAGGTGAAAAGAAGTCTCTTTACTCAAGAAATCCAAGTGAATGGTCACTGGGACAAAAACAGAGATCGTGGTCAAGTACCATTGCTGCAGAATTCCAGATACATTTAGCATTGATGTGGAATTAAAAAATGATGCACTGGGATGATCTGTGGCCCCTGCTGTGCAGTTTAGGTTGGAGTTTCAAAGTAATCCATTCACAGCAATTAGTTTACCCCGTGCCAGGGGAGGAGTCCCAAGATCCCTCTGGATTAGTCCCACTAATATGCCTGAGCACCTAAAATGTAACAGTCTGGGGGAAGATGTTTGCCGTGGAGACAGAAACACATCCTGCCCTATGGGTCCCGTGAAGGCAATGAGCATCTTCAGCAATCTGCCCAGCCAAAGCTTCAGATTTTCTTCTATATCCCATTGTCTTTCCACAGAGTGGAGAACCAGACATGCTTTTAAAGTAGGAACTCTATTTCTTATTCAACATTCAGGCCTAAAAGTTGATGAAAACAGCAGCAATTAGAGCGGGTGAGAGTGAGTAAGGTGCCTCTTCCACTTCATTTAGTAAAGAAACTGAGTTGTCTCCCCTAGGCGCTTGTCTTGCAGCCTGTGTGGCTGCAGATGGCTGGCACTTTGAAGGAAGCCTGTAGCTTAAAAGCAACTCTGAATCATCCTGCCTGCTTTTCTTGGCACAACACCCCTTCACCGTGCTGCTCTGCAGAGCTGGGTGCTCAGGGGTTCTCTCCTTGACTGGCACCAGCAGCAGTGGGGCTGGCAGAGGCACCTGGGCACTGGAGTGAGGTTCTGGGGCTGCCTGGGCAGCCTGGGGAGCACAGGGTGAGGTTCTGGGGAGCCTGGGCAGCCTGGGGAGCACAGGGTGAGGTTCTGGGGCTGCCTGGGCAGCCTGGGGAGCACAGGGTGAGGTTCTGGGGAGCCTGGGCAGCCCAGGCAGCACAGAGCACTGCCTGATGCCCTGTGCTCCCGCCTCAGCCCTTGGCATTCCCCTCACCATCAGGTGCATCTACCATGCACTCATTCCCCTCCAGACCAAAGCTGTGGTGGGTGTAACTGTTGCAGGAGGGGAGGCTGAATGTTCCTTGGCAATAAGGCAAATGTGAGGCCTCAGCTCACATGACAGCCTGGAGTGATTCACGGAGATTCCTCTATGCAGTATAAAAGATGTTGCATTGTTACACTTCCACATAGAATCACAACACCCAGCCTCGAGGCCTCCAAATTGGGTCCAAAAAGCCCCCCCTCCCCCCTCAATATTTCAATGATTGCAATGATATCTCAGGACCAATTAACAAGTGCTGAAGGCAGTGTGACTGCAGGGTTATCCCCCAGTGCTGGTTCCTCTTTCCCATCTGCTGTTTTCCTCTGTGCTCCTCTGTCAGCCCCCACTGCTTGCTGCTGGCTTGGGGAGGGGTGGACAGGAGCTCCTCCTGCAGTGCTGGGCCATCTGCAGCCACCTCCTTCCCAGGGGCTGGAGCTTGCACTTCCCTACAAGTTCTCCCAGGAATGACAGGACTTGGGTTCTTGAGCCATCTCCCACTTCCCAGCTGGGTGCTGAGCACCCTCCTGATGATGGTTTCCCTCCTCTCTGGACATCTCTGTAACACTGTGTAGGCTCCATGTAACTGTGGGGGAGAGGATCTTGTGGAAAGGAACCTAAGGGACTCATCTAGACAGACCTCTTGCTCAAAGCAAGGTCAGCACTGAGTTTAGGGGTGGTTGGTGACTGGAAGCAGCTGAGAGTCTGCTGCTGGAGGCCAGAACTTGAGTGGTTTCCTGTGCTCTCAAGGCATCACTGCATTTCCTGGGCTCCACGTTTCTCCACCCTGCTCTGTCTCTCCTCTGTTACACTGCCTGGGCACAGAAATCCAGGCTTTTCCATGCCAGAAGTCACTGAAGGACAGCATTGGCAACTGGCTTTGCTCAGTGCTGGTGGAAGCTCTGAGGGGCATTGAGGTGCTGTATCTGTTTCCTCAGGCCAACTAGTCAGACCTAAAGACAGTCTGGATCAGAACGAGGGGAATCATCCCCAAAATCGGGCCCTGGGGACATTTTGGAGTGCCAGCTTCCCACAGTCTAGGAGGACTCTCAGGCTGTATTTTTAGCCTAGCTACGAGGAGAAAAAGCTGGTTCATTTGAGGCTAGGCATTAGCTAGTGTAGAAGTGGTTAAGCCACTGGAACAGGAAAATGAAAGCCTAAACTGCCCAGAAGGATGCTGTATAAATTTGTCTCTCAGCTGTTCTTAAGCATCGAGGCTAAGTAATTGCCATACCTGCTTCCCAAGACATGTTTTGACCTCTCATTTAATTACCTTTTCAAAAATTGTCCATTCCTTAAGGTTGCTGGGGTTTTTTTGCTGAACAAACTGCTGGCAATGTGCTTGAAAGAGATTATTTTACAGCAAAAGCATTTTCACAAACAGATTTAATGTTCACTTTTCTTCCTTTACCTGAGGGCTCTCTACCTATTTTTATTCCTTATATTCCCTTATCATGCACTGGAACCTAAGGCCCTATTTACTGAGCAGATCCTGCCTGTCCATCCCTCCCCGCCTGCCTGTCAGCAGTGGGTAAAGCAGAGACCTGGTCTTGGTGGGCTGCTTGTGTTCACAACTCAGCTTAGCTGGGAATGAATCCAGGGACCACGGCAGCTCCTGGTGCTGCTCTGGGTCCCTCAGAAGCAATCATGTCTGCCATGGCTGCCAGTCAGAGATCTGCAGGTTTGCCCAGTTCGTTCTCCTGGGCTGCTCCTGCTCCTGCATGCACAGGGCAAAGTCCGGCTCAGAGCCCTGCACACCTCTGCTGGGTGTGGATCTGCTGCTGCTTTGGGCAGTCTCAGGTGCTGGTAAAAGCTGTTTGTCTGCTGCCACTGCAGATGAGACATGTTTGACCTCAACAACAGTGTTAGCTATGCTGGGGAGAGCCACTCCTGCCTCAGTCTGCCCTCTGGAAAAAGCATTTGTGCATTAGCAGCAGTATTTTGGGTGGAGAACACAGGCTTTCCAGCGACCTACTCAGTAAATAACATGTGGCACATGAAATGAGCTAATGGTATTTTTATGTAGGAAAGAGACAGGCCAATCACTCATTCACAGTCATTTTTACGGTCTGTTTTATTCTCTCTGATTCAAACCAGCCAGATTCCAGCACCTTTTTGTCCATTAGAGGAGCAGACTTCAAAACCCATCTGCTTGTCTCATACTTGCTCCATCAAACTCATTAAGCAAATGCCTCTGTGCATCTCATTTCAACACCTCTGAATGTGGTTGTTCAGCCTGGTACTTCCAGATGTAAAAATCATGTTGTGGTCACAGACTGAGCCTTTGGCTCCTCCAGCCAGCACAGAGAGGAGAAGGAAATGCAAGGCTCAGCTAATGTCTGTCAGAAAAATGTATGGAAAGTCCTCTAAGACATCAGACTTGATGGTTCTGGTCCAGAACCAAGACTGAGGAGGAGGAAGACAATTCTAGAGGTTAGCTACTACAGTTAGACTAATTTTGGGGGAAATTCTCCAGGCAAAAATCCTAGATTTTCTTCTTCCTGGAGTGGTGAAAATATTGAGCTGGAAGGGGAACATGTCCCAGAGAACCCTGATTGCAGTGGTGGGAATGGCTGGAACCTTCTGCCTCTGCAGGTATCCTAAGCTGAGGACTCCTTTGCCACTGGCACTGGTGGCTCTGTGAAGTGGGGGTGCTGCTGGTCAGGCTCCTAAATCCCTTTTAGGATGTGGTGGGCTCAGAGTGCATCATGCATTCCTTTTCTTTACCCTTTCCCTATTCCACAGGAATGGAAACATCAACCCTTCGAGCTAGGAACCTGGTTGGGGAGAGGTTTGAAGCTGTAGGTAAAGACTTGGACTTGGGAATTTTACACCTTGGGAAAGGTGGATCCTTAAATATTTCCATAATTCTGTAAAAAGCCGTGCCAAGGCTGCTGTGGAAACAGGCAGAGGACCTGTAAGTGCTGCTGTCTGTGCAAGCCCCATCTTACTGTGAGACCCAAACTCAAGGCAGGGCTTCACACAAGAGCACTGCTAATGCCATAACCTTTCAAGTAGCCAGCTGGATGTGCAGTGCCACAGACCCATCAGGGCACAAACAAACTGCCTGCCCCAGGAAAAGCACAGCTCTGGGCTGTGCCATCCCTAAAAGCTCAAGCTTTTAGTGAATACAGGTGAGAACACAGTTCCCTTCACAGGTGTGGGAAGGGAATTTGGGGTACACTCACCGCCAGGCACCAGCATTCCTGCTTTGGCCCAGAGGCAGGACAGGGTCCAGGTATCCCAGGAACATCAAAGGAATGGGTACAGACTGATTTTCTGGCATATGATTCACTGTACTAGTCAGATCATTTTAAAAACCAGAGTCATACTTTGATAGGAAAATATTTATTAAAGCACCGCCAAGTGCTTTCCCCACATGCCTATTGCATCATCCCTCATGTCAGTCACTGCTTGCTGAGTGCAGACCACTGTTTGCAAAACTGCAGTAGAAGTTCTCCATACATGGGTAATTAACATATATTTCTACATTATCCGTAATATAACTTTCATCTCTTTAGCCTTTCAATTTTCACAGCTTTATTTTAAGGATAGAGAGTCTGTACTGCAGGGACACTCTTGATTTGATGGGAGCTGATGAACAGAGTAAGATAAATACCATATAAATATTTCTTTGAAATAATGCAGTTGCTCTCAGACTGAATCAGATGTCTGTGTCTCATGATGGTAAGCTGTCACTTTATTAGACTTTTTAATTCAACACTGAATCCATGTTTTATGGTCAGCTATTCCTTTCCTACTTTGTAATTTGTCATCTACAGAATGATCATTGTACACCTAAAATATTCGCACATCTTCTCAAATGCAGTTTGCAGTGAGAAATTTCAGCTGGCAGAACAGCACCAGCAAAAAGAGTGCAGTGAAATCCCTGAGGTTCAGAGTGGGGTCAGTGTTGGTGGGTGGCAGTCAGGCAGCTTTTCTGGTGGATCATATGATGGTTATTTGGAGCCTGGAGAGAGGAATCAGAGCTGAAATGATGGTTGTGGGTATTAAGTACTTCTGGAGTTCCTACGCAAACAGATGCACTTCCAGAGCTCTGCAGACCACGAGGAAGACAAGAACCAAGGCAGAGTGAGCTCCTGGTTCACACTGCTTTTAGGAGGTCATTACAATTTTTAATGAGTGGTAGAGGGTTAACTTCTGGCACTTGACAGTGAGAAGATCTGTGCACCCCTCCAAAGCTGGAGATTCAGAGCTATCAGACAAACTTAAATGAATGGTAGCCTGACTCACCAGGATGAGTCAGGCATGTTCTAGAAGGAGAACTCCTTGCTGCCTGTGGTTTTTTGTGTGGAGGACTAGGTATCAGTAAAGTGTTGCTGGTGCTTGTCACTGAAAACAGAACAGTAAAGCAGGACAAAGTAATGAATTTGCTCAGGAAACCTGTGAGGGTGGGAAAAGTCACCCAGATCCATTTTGTATTCTCTGAAATGCAGTAATCTAGGAAGATGCAGCTGCCTGTCTATTCTCTGGAGTCTCTTTGTACTTGTTCACTGCAGCAAAATCTCTTGAGGTAGCTCTGCTTGTACTTTCTGTTGAACTGTGAAATGCAGGAAGATGTATTTGCAAAGAGAGACTTTCTCAGGGCAATGTTCTCTGCAACGCAGCAGCTGCTTTCCCAGTCATCATTCTCTTTTGGTTTACCTGTTCTACTTATTTCTCTCAGCAGCATTTTCTGGGCAACATTTTGAAAATTGCTTTCAGGCTGATGGGTAGAATGAAATGGGGTCTGTGCCTTCTCCCTGCCGTGGTCCTTTGGATGGCAGCTCCACACTGTAGCAGGCTCCAGGCAGATCTGCTGCAATGCTGTGGTCAGTCTCCTTCTGTCAGCCAAGGAGGGGCATTTGTCTGGAACAGCCTTGGAAACCCAAAGAATGGCACTGTCTAAATGAATGCTACTTTAATTATTGGAACAGGTCCAAAACCACTTGTAATAACAAAATTTGGGATTTGGGTTGCAGCTGCCAGCCCCTCATTCTTCCCTGAGTGGCTTTTTGTGGATGACTTTATTTGCTGCTTGAGGAAGAGGGTGGGTGGGGTGGCAAACAGATGGAAAACTGCAACGCAGAGATGAAAATCCCCCCAAACCTGGGACTCAAAACTAATAATATCACAGTGTTCAGAAAGATTAGTCTTTTGATCCTGTTGGCAAAACCTGCTGTTTCCCAGCTGGTCAGCCAGCTCTGGCATCCTCCAGTCAAAATTGCAACTGAGAAATGACTGGAGAGCTGCTTCTGTGCTCAAATCCTCACTGCCAGATGTACAATTATCGCTACTGAAGTAGCAAAAGAGTCTAGCTTGGAACACAGCAGGCTCCAAGCAGCTTGATTTCCTTTGGACAGCTGTAGCACTGCATTTTGTATCTTACCTCTAATTCTTGACCACGGCTGACATCCCTCACCCCTTGACCTATGCTGGCTGTGCTGTCCTGTGGCTGTGATTACTTCAAATGGCTAAAGTACATGAGAGCATTTATAAGGTCATATAAGATTTTGGCTAAGGAGAAAGGTGAAAGGGGCAAGTCTCCTTTCAATGAGAAGATGTTTTTCCTCTCACAGATATATGGCTTCCCTTCTTGACTGCTTCTTAATTAACATGAAAATGGACTAAATATTTTAAGCAAATCAGAATTTCAAGAAGCAGTTACAGCAGTGTCTCATGTTTAAATGCATGCAGCACTATGCACGTCATCACTGAATAATGAATTAATAAATATATTTGAAGGAATTTTTAGCCCAGAAAGCATACCTCTTTTTAGCTTCCAGTCAATTGCCCTATTTACTGCAGGGTTTTTTTAGCAACACTATCAGTCCTGGAAGTAGCCTTGTCAATATTTTAGTTGCTTTGGTGCACAGAGCCATAGCATTCAGTTGAATTGTAATCCTTAAATTGGCAAGCAAACAGGTTTGCTCAGCTTGCCTGCTCCCTTTTTGGTAACAGAAACTTGGACAACCTCCTATACAGGGTAAGGATGAAGCTTCTTGTCTGACACAGCTATGAGATTCTCTTGTCCATGGTTAAACCTCTCTCTGATGCTGCTGATTTGAAGGGTACTTCAAACTTCACCAACAGAAAAAATCCTATCGCAGGTTGATCTAACCCTTTCAAAGACAAGGAGAGTTTAGTATATAAATCACATCTTTTCTCCTCATTCTGGGAGACAGTTCATCTCCTCCTCCCCACTTCTAAAGGTATTTATAGCTCTTGGACCTGCACCTGCTAAAACATAAGGCTCAGTTTTGATCTGGATGACAAAAATCTGGACTCAGTGTGACCCCAGTGCGTGGATTGCACAGAGCAGGTGTCCTGTCCCACGCTCCTCAAAGACAGGCTGCTGGAGGCAGGGGTACCCCGAGAGGGCTGTGGGTGTGCTGCATCCCCGAGAGGGATGTGGCCTCTGTCCTGGCCCCAGCACCTGGCCACCTGGTGTCCACCTGGGCTGAGACAGAGGGATGGACACAGAGGCAGGAGGAGGCGCAGTGCCAGGAGCCTGCGTGCCACTCAGGGAACAGCGCGCCCTGTCCTCACCCTCCCTGTCCTCAGCACACCCAGGACGCTGCGCAGGCTCTCAGCATGACCAGGGACAGCCCCCAGACAGGTGAGAACCACGCCTGCCCCTGCAGGTACAGCTCCCCGGGGCTGCAGCTTCCACTCCGAGAGCTCCCGTCCTTGGTCCTTGCGGTGCCGTGTTTGTGTGGTAATTCCTGGCTGAGCCTTCTCTGCTCTGGAGGGACATGCTGGTGACAGGAAAAACCTGTAGGAGAGGGAGCACTATCAGATACAGGGAGGAGGGCCCAGCATATAATGACAGTGATGATACATTAATGATTGACAAGGGCATAAAGTAAATGGACTGGCAAAGAGTTTTCCCTGGAATCTCATTTTATAATAGCCATATCAAGTGCTACTTCTAATAGAGGAGGTAAAAAGATAAGATGCCTGGGGAATGTGATTTTTTAAAAATTGAGTGCTGTTAAGCTGCATGTGAGACAGGATTTGGGTTTAGTGTTTAGGCTGTGCATGATGGAGAGCAGTCAGCAGAGCTGGGCTATGGCTGGAAGTAGGGTATCCGGTCACACAGTTCTGTAAGATGAAACCAACATTTGTTCAGGCCAGGATTCAACTTGCCTCTGAAGTATGTGTATTAAATCCCATTGACTTCAGTGGGACTATTTGTGTCCTTTTAAAGTTACACAAGGGCTTAAGTATTTTGCTCTGCTGAAGCCTCCTATTGAGACTTAAATTCATTCTTCCATATAACATAAAATATCCCAATGGCGATATTTAGTTCTAGCTAGGAAAAACCAGAGAAAAGATGAATTACATTTCTCATTGAGGCACACTCAGCATTCACATAAATAGTTTCTGTGAGGTGTTTTCTAGCCAAAATCACTTGTGCATCATTTACCTGAACATATTCTGAGGTCTAAAATTTTGTTTCTCTTCAATTTCTTTAACATAAAAAGTCTCTGAAGACTGGTTGATTGTTTAAGTTATATTGTGAGCATTGATTAGGCTGCCAGCAGGGCACTTCCATTTGAATGCCATTGGAGGCAGAGTGAGAGCCACGATGGAGCACAGGAGGAAAAGAAGCAGTCGTGGAGGAAGGGATATGTTTCTGAAGCCATCATAAGGCAGGAGAAGACATAAGAAAGAAGTGAACAAAATGTAGGAACTCAGGACAGGAGAACCAACAGGATAAACCCTTCTCCTTTGGGTGAAGAATGGCACAAAGAAAACACTGAAAACACAAAGCTCATTAAGGCTGTGTGTAAACACCAAACGAGGCTGTTCTGAGAGACCTCAGCTGGGCCACAGGAAGGGAGACTTGAAGGTCCCCAGCACGGGATGCCCAGGAGAGGAGGTAGGGCAGGTGCTGCTGCTGCTTCCCAAGGCTCCTGCAGGGGCACAGCCCAGGACAAGGTGAGCTGATGTGTGCAGGGAGGATGGAGAAAGAGCTGTGGAGATGCTCTCTCCATTGCAGGGTAGCCTCTGGGGAGCCTGGTCACAAACAAGTCATGCAAAAGGACCAAGCTGACCTGCTCAGTGAACTGGCCCTGCTGAAGACACTTTCATTTATGCCACTCTAAGTTGTATTTATGACATGCTACTACAAGGCATAACCTGCTTGTAGCATGTGAATTAGGAGTATAAAATGAACCTGCCAAATGAACTCATGGTCTCTAGGAGCATCTCTGTGAGGAGATGCTTTAGCAGCAGGTCTGGCAGTGCAGAGCTGTGATTAATGTGAAGCCTTGGTGTAACCTGCATGGTGTTATTTGGTGGCTCTCACATCATGCAGCTGATGTAGTGCAGTGAGTCTGTGGTCTGATTTGGAGCCAGCTGGAGAACCTTAACATAAATCTTGAGCTAAAACCTCCCTATACTTCTGAGGGTGGGAGTGAGGCAGCTGATGGCAACTGGACTCCTCTTCTGCTCCCTCTTTTGATAAAAGGTGCATCTTCCTGTGGCTAAGCCAATAGTCACTGAATAATCTCTTCAGAAGATCTATCCCGTACAGCTGAATAATTTGTTACACTTTCTAAAACCTGGTCCTAGCTGTGTGAATACTGCAAAGCAGCTGTGAGCCTGCCTGTCTGATGCAAGCAGGAGGCAAACACACAGTAAACCCCTTCAGAGCTGACTTTAGGGGCAAAACCTTGACTGCAAACCCAACAGGTGTGACTCCAGCTTCTAACATGCCTGATCCTGTGACAGAGCTACCCAGCACAGCAGGGGAGGCATTTGCCAGACGTCATTACTGGAAGCTAACTCAAGTATCTCCAGCTCTGGCAGGCGTCTGAAATTCATATTCAGCAGCAGCAGCAGCAGCAGTTTTGCAGAATGGATTCTCTGCTCTCTTAACCCTTTGACTGTCAGTCCTAGTTGTGCAAAGTGATTTGACCAGCAGTGACATGCTGGAATGTTTCATCTGGACACTGACAGTACCAGGTGGAGTCCAGAGGTGTGATCAGGCCCAAGGAGCTTCTGTGGAAATTTCAGCCAAGAACTCTTTTTTTTTTTCTTTTTTTCTTTTTTTT
>VZRX01008789.1:0-22210 GCA_013398075.1 Notiomystis cincta | reverse complement strand
CTTTTTTTTTTTTTTTTTTTCTTTTTTTTTTTTTTTTTAATGGCCAAGATATAAATCCTAGAGACTGGCAGGTGATAATGAAAATGCTGACTCAACCATAGCTGCAGTCACAGTGGCCCTGCTATGACTCTGTGTGGAGAGAAGACTTGTCAGCAGATGACTCCATTTTTCAATTTTAGGAGCAGTTCTCTCGGTATGTTAACCTTATTTACACTTACTTCAGTACACTCATGTCTTCCTGCTGAATGTCAAGGGCAGCTCAGGAATTAAAGGGAATTAGCAATTTCTTCCTGTGTCCCCTGCTGTGCTTGCTGGAATTGGCTCAGCTTTGAAGCAGGGGATGGGTGGCCAAAGGCTTTGGTGTTGAACAGCAGTGTGTTGGTGGCAGTGCTCTCATCTTTGTGCACTGCTGTGTACAGACAAGTCCCTTGAAGTCCACAGAGTCACAGATCTGTCTCCTAAATTTAGGACACAATATTTTGTTTAATTCAATGAATTGGTTAATAGGCCACCCGTGTCCTCTGCTGGCACCCTGGGGTGTCAGTACTGGTGGGTGTGTGGTGGATGGGCTCTCCAGAGAAAACAGAAGGAGCTGGACACGCAGCAGTGAGACCACATCAATTCTTTAGGGTCCCTGAAGTTTTTGAGTATCGTTTCAGAGATGCTGCTGCCCAAGTGCCTTCCAAGCCAAATGTAGTTTTCACGTGTCCCTATTAAAAGGCAGAGAAGACAGTGGAGAAGAAGCTTGGGATCAGAGAGGAGGAGGAGGATTAGAAAGAGAAAGGAAAAAAATTAAATGGTACCAACAAATTCATACAGACAATAATAGGAGCTGTAACAACCAGCTCCAAATGGCTGATTTACTTTTGGCCATTTTTACGTAGGAGTTTAAGTATAGATTTAGGTGGCTAAATTTAGACAGTCTGAGATATCTATTATGTGAAATCCCAGTTTGAAATTATTCAACATCTTCCTATTATCTATGAATAATCAGTGTTTTATCGCACTGTGAGACTGTCTGAACAAAAATCCTTTCAGAAGCTACTTCTTGCTGTTAGTTGGATAACTCAGGAGAGATTTCCTTTATGAAAAGCAGCCTTTGGATACTCTTCAGAAGATGAACATCTTTGCTGACTCTAATCAGAAAAGAGAGGTGACCAGGATGTGAGATCACACATGCCCTCTACCTCCCACAACGTTTGCTTTTGGGAAAGTTAGACTAGAAACTGTTTCTGTAACAGCTAGAACTTGGTTGTTAGAAGCCTTTGTACAGGTTTTTGGAGGGAAGTGCCATATCTGATTCTTCATCCTGAGCCTGCCCATCAAGATCTCATTTACCCAGATAACACGAGCAGCTTGTTGTGCAGTATTCACTGTGCAGTCATATCGTGCTTGAGATTAAACCCTAGCTGATGAATGAACCCTTCACTTCTGTGAGTAATTGCTAACCATTAGAGCCTTAAACTGGCAGCAGTCCTGTAACACAGTCAGGGAAATGGCAGAAAGCTGTAATTGCAACCTGGGCTTTTTCAAAATCATTCCAGTCTTATAGTGCCACATATAGATTGAGTGGTATACCCCTGTATACTAATATAGAGTATCAGTGCCTGTCCACCCCAACAGGAACCTCTGGAGCTGCAATCCATTGAAAAAGGTCTTTGAAGGCTATAAATATCCCAGCATTGCTCCCTGTTACTAAATCAGAGCAATGGAAGCTAAATATATGCTGACTCTAGTTGTGACAGATCCTGAAAGCGATTCTTATTCATTTTGATTCTTGCCCAGAATATCCTTCTTGCAGTCCTACTTCTGAACTGTTGAAGAAAATAACACTGACAACTCACCCTTCAGCCTTGCGCTGCAGAGAGGACAGGCTCTGCACAGCTGATTGCAAAGTGAAACACAATATTGGTCATTTCCCTCCTTTCTGTACAAAACCCAGGCTCCCATTAAGTATCAGGGCCAGGATCTTTATCTGCTTTCCCCTGGCACTGCTACATCGATGCCAGCAGCACTCTTTGGTTTAACTGGCAGGAGGATCCAGCCTCACAGCTTCATTAGCCCAGAGGATGCTCTGGGCTTCTCTGGGCAGCCCAGTGCTGTCAGCAGCTGCTCCATCCATGCCTCCCAGAGCACGAATTCCCAGCTCCAAAGATGGGAACATGAAAAACTGAGGCAAGTGTCAGAGCAGAGGGAAGTTCTGAGGGAGGTGTGTGGGGAGGGCTTGATGCTTGGGCAGATGGACCTTCCTGCCATGAGGAACCAGGAGCAGGGCTCCTCCCGATCCTTCTGGAGGCGGGAGACCAAGCAGCAGAGGATTTCTGAGAACAAAAACACATCCAGGATTTTATTTGTTGTACATGCTATGTACAAGCTCCCAGGGAATACAGCTGCAGTCACACTTTAAGGTTAAAATCCAGACCAGTGGAGAAAAGGAGGTGTTATTCCTGCTGTGGAAACACTGCATATTACAAGGGGAAAAACATAAGCAGAGACAGGAGGAAATCAAATTTGGTCCGTCTGTGGTTCTGACATCCCAAGGCAGTTTCTCCTCTGCTTCCAGGCATTTTGGAAGCACTATAAAATCCCAAAGCCACAGAAATTGCAAATTTACACCTCTGAGTTTTTGCATCTCCAGATCAGGAAATGGAGGCAGGTTGCAAGAACAGATGGGAGCTATCAGCCAGCTCAAAAGTGATGTGCCTCATGAGGTGCTTTATTTGTGGAGTTGTTGAGATCAAACAATCACAGAAGATCCTCGGTACCCTCCACACAGAAGGGGAGTTTGGTTCCTATGGCCCAGTTCTGCCTTCTTTCAAACATTTGCTTTAAGCTTGGGGGAGGACAAGAGGGTAGCAGGGACATCCAAGCTCCCACTCTCCCACGAGAAGCCTGGGCTGATGGAAGGCATTCCTCATGTGAAACGTTAATATCAGAAAGAAGGGCCAAGGCACCCTTCTCCTTCTCCCAGAACGAAACAGAACAGGGTTAATGTTGAGCTTTCAAAAGTGCATGAGAAATGTGAATGTCAGATGCCCAAAATATTGTTAAACACGAGCAATTTGCGAATTAAAATATTACAAGGCTGCTATTTTTAGCACAGTGGAACTTTTAGTCATTCTACATTTAGATGGCTTATCAGAATTAAATAAATAACAGCAATGGTTACTGCTCAAATTAGGTCTGTCTCGGTTTCCATGGCATCCAATCTGTTATCTTCAATACTCTTGCCAGGATTTGTACTGTTGGGACAGCAACATTTCTTATAAGGCTTATAGGGAATTATCCTGTAGCAATTTCAGCGATATGGTTTCTATGAAACCCTGGAATAAATGGATTTATTTAAGATGAGTTGAAGGTTTGGGGGTTTTCTTTTGTTTTGTTTGGTGGGGTTTTTTTTGTTTGTTTGGGTTTTTTTTTTTGTTTTGTTTGTTTGTTTGTTTGGTTGGTTTTTTGGGGTATTTTTTTTTGGTTTTTTTTGGACTGTTTTCTATTTTTAGCACTGCTGCCTGCTTTAACCCTTTGGGAGACGTGTCAGTGTTCTGTCTGGGGAACCTGTGTGGTGTCTGTGCCTGTTGCATTCCTCTGTGAGAGCAGAAGCAGACTTGGACGCTTTGATGCCACCAGTAGAGAGTATTTGAAAACCAGGACTCGGGAAAATGGGATAACAGGAATCTTTGCTTCTACCTTTTTGGTACCTCACAGTCCTTTGAAGGCAGCTACACAGGAGTGTTTCCACTTGTTCGGAGACACCAAGCTAGTCATCCTCAGAGGAAATACAGCAAGGCTTTGTCTGAGCCCAAGAACTTTTGTCTGAGGCCAAGACAAAAAAATATTGCCTGTGTCAAATTGCTGGGTGCAGGGTAGGGGTAAATGTGTGGAACACAGAGCCTGGTGCTGTGTGCAGTGCCAGGGATGAGTTATTGAATCCCTGTGACCCAAGACACCATACAACTGTGCATTAAAAAGGCAGCTCTAATGCAGCTCACAGAAGGATACGGTGTGCACAGCAAGCTCTGCTGCTTCAGACAGCAGGGAGAGATATTTGTGCTGTAACAGCTGTGTATTTCCCCATAGCTCCTCGATTAATATTACCTTTTATGGGTACATTTTTTAGTTCCCTGGCCATTAGAGTTTTCAAGTGAGAGTTTCACTAATCTTTTGTTTTCTAATGTTACCCAGGATATAGATCCTGTTCTCTTTCCCCTCTGGTAAGCACTAATTTACTTTGAGTTTATTTGCATCCTGTAGTGAAGAAATTCTGGACCCATGGCATTTTAAAAATCAATGGCTCACTGGGTTTCTAATTTCCAGGTAATATTCCTAAACAAAATGTACTGTTACATAGCATGGAGATTTAGGGCAAATATTAAGTAGCTCCAAACAACACTTCTAATATTTTTATAGGAGTGAATGATGTTACAGGGGATAAGCACTTTCACAGAGCTGCTCTGAGTAGATTTCAGGAGGACAGTGAGGGCCACAGTGAATATTTTGGTGCTTGATGTTTCCTTATTTGTATCTCAGTCTTGCACAAGCGACACGAACACTGCCCTGCAGACCTTCAGCTGCCAGAAACAGGCATCCTTTCCTCAGACATCAGCGGAGCTGTGCTGATTTATATGAGCTTAGGGTGCACCTCTGGCACACACAGCATTTCTACCATACCTCACATGGAATTTGATTTACTCTGAATCATGATTGAAATATAGCAGTGTGTTTAAAGCAGGCAAGAAATGATAAAGTATTTACTATTTATAGAGTCACAGCTACTTTTCAGAGCCAACTGAGCAATCCCCAAGTACAAGCACAATACAAAGACTTTAATATTTTAGTGCTCTGTCACCCTGTGGTCACTATAAATTTGCTGTGGCTGGGCATGCAGACCCAGCACAAACCTTTCTGAAAAACCCTTACCTAGGCAACTGCATTAATGCAGAGGCTGGTTATTCGCGTTTGCACACACCCTCTCTTGACTCTGTAAGAAATTGAAAGGCGCTGAGCTGAACGTGTGAAATGCCCCAGGGCACCAGGCAGTGGGAGGTGAGACCGTGATTAGGGACCTAGCAGGCACTGGAGCACTCTGCTTAAGCTTTCTGCTTGGAAAAAAGGGGTTAATGGGTAACATTAGAGGTACATGAGCCACTGGAGTAGTTATTTCAAGATTCCTGCTATTGAAGCCAGGTTCTGGCTCCACTCTAGCCAGCGTTTCTTCTATTCCTGGCCTCCATAGTTTAGTCCAATAGTTTGCTTTTTCACCTGTATTTTCTTCTTAAGGTACATTTTTATCCCAGAATGCCCTTGAAAGGCTGGAACTTGTCTGGTTACAGAGGTGGCTTGGGCACAGAGCCCTGGTGCTGGGGGCCGGGAGGTGGGAACCTTAACGCTACCGAGGGTGCATAGCAGTGGCTGTCACAGGTGTAGTCAAAACTCAGTAAGGCAAGTTTTCAGCTCAAAATCATTGGAAAAGCCCCCAGGGATGGGAAAATAAAGGCAGTTGTGGCATCTCTGTGTGCAGTCTCCTAACTCACTGTGATCAGTGCAGATGCTCCTCTGGCTGCAACAGGCAGCCCTGCCCCAAGCTGGTGCTTGGTGCTCTGATGAGTGAGAGAAATAACATCTTCATGCACCTGCACACCTGGGAAAGCTTTTCCATAGCTTCTCCAGATAAGGATGGGGTCCAGTCTATTCCTACACTCTCTACTTATTAAATCTTCTTGAAGCTCCTCTTGTCATATCCTCAGGGGTGCAACATATTGAGAGAAAAATAACGTGGAAATTGTGTAGCATTCACTGTGGCTTTGAATTCCTCTAAGCTGAAAATAAACACTGGGTAAGCCACTTCTGAAGAGGAGGTGAATGCTCTTGGAAAGGCTCAGCCAGAGCAGACAGCCCAGGGGAATGGGCCTGTAGCATGCAGCTCCCAGGAGAGCAATGACACGAACTCTGCACTGCTGGGTTTTCTTGGCTTGGAGCTCCCTGTCTGCAGCTTCCAGCTGATGTTCCTTGTTTCTTGCACTGATGGATGGTGAGTAAATGTCATGGAACCATCAGGTAAGGTGACAGCCCCTGCCCCCACGCACTCCCATCTAACTCATGGACCAAGGGTGCTTGAAATAAAGAGATGGTGGCAAAAAGGGTTTGGAAACCAGGACCTCGGTGTGGTGCTGCAGAGGCTGCACCTGCACGCAGCTGATAAATCAGTTAGTGAGGAAAGGACTACTCCCAGCCTGGTGGATTTCTCTGCTGTGCCTTTTCACTCTCCTGTTCTGAACACATCACTTTTTCCTTTGCCAGGAGCGAACTCCCATTTGTGAATACTTTTGTTGTTGCAAATATCGATATTGCTGCAGCGTTTGGCACTTCCCAGTTAATGTGCTGAACACTGGCAGAGTGATGTGTGGGTTATATAAACCACCATCATGTTTGTGTCTTGGAAGTAAAGGTGTTAACTCTTTCTGACCTAATTCATTCAGGTTAAGGGGCACCAAGGGATTGAACCTGAAATACAGAAAATCAATAATATAAACTCTTTGAGCTTTGTGAGCTAAGAATAAACACCAACCTCAGATCGAGTCAAATGAACCTGTGCAGAGGCACAGGGGAAATGTAGCAGCAGTGTTCTGTTATTGCAGGTCAATAAAGGCTGGATAATGTTTGGCTTTCATTACTGATTAAAAAGATTTCCTTGCAAATGTTATGAGATTAAGACTGAGATTTCTGTATGTGCTGAAAGGGTAATGTTAGAAATGATCATCCCAGGCTATCCCAGTGGAAATGGTGCAGCAGGCGTTGCTGCCCTGGTGCAGCTGGGGTGGTGCCCCTGCCTGAGTGCTGACTGGAGTGGAAGCCTTCCCTGATGCTGGCCTGGGGCAGCCTGATGAGCGCAGGTGAGGGGAGACCCTGGGCCAGTGATGCCCTGCTCCTGTGGGATGCAGGGCCCCATCAGCTCTGGGGGAACATGGTGTGTTACACCCTGGTAGCAGTTTTGGCTGAGGAGGCAATTTCATTACATATGACTATTTTTAGGTGCTTCTAACTCAAACCCATTACCCTCTTGGCGGGAATTTATCACACTTGTTCTCAGCTCAAAGCTGATATATAAGACTTGGCAGGGCTCCAGATAGCTGAAGAACAGCTGCCTGGGATGTTTCCCAAACGTGGTTTTCACCAATTAAGAAGTTTGTTTTCATACAGATTGGAGGATTTTTTCCTGTAAGATCTTACGTCGATAATGGGCCATGCCTGGTCTTTGCAGCCTCATGACTTTGGTCCTGCAATGTGTTCATGCAGAGGTTTCAAAGGAATTTGTTCTCCTTGAGGAACCACTGGCAGATATATAGGATCTATCAACATTTAGTCTATATAAATCAAATCTACAGCTCTATAAAATCAGGAACTGCACATGATGAAATCAGAATTGCTTGCTTTTATTGCCACAACTGTACAGCAAAAGGAAGGTGGCACAGACTGACAGAGGATGTGCTGGGCAGAAAAGCTGTGGATGTTCTTGTGCCAAAATTTGCAACACACCCTCAGAGTTGTTCTGCTTGGCTAGAACTTTTTTTCCACTGTTATGACAAGTAAGGCTCCATCAACTTCACTGCCATGCCTGATTTACAGCATTTTCCCCACATTTCTGTGACATGGATATGTCTACAAGTAAGAGCTTCTAGGTGACTGGACAGTAGAGGTGCAGGGTCTGTCATGCTGAACCAAATGAAAAATTAGTTTATTTTAAGATAAAATTATCCCCTGGATTGTGTTTAACAGATCTCAGAGAAAGAGAAATATTTCTTAGAACTCAACAGTAACACTGCCAGACAGAAATTTGCCTTTTTTTGGAAACTGCCTAGACTCAGAAATTTGCATCCTTCTCTGCAGAGAGGTAGACAGCTGAGGCATTTAACAGATGAATATTTCCTTTAAACATAATGCTTAAAGCTTGTCTATATTTCCTTGGATGTTCTTAAGCAACACCTGCAGTCTGGGAAATATCTTTCCCAAGGCAGAGCAGCTAAGGCTCTAAGAAGGGTGCTGGGAAGTCATAAAGCTCTTTCCAGCTAAGCTCTCTCGAGGTGTTTCATCCCTGTTCCAGTGAGGTACTGACCCACTGCCCAGCTGTGGTATGACAGAGGCACAGCCAAAGGCCCTGGAGGGGTTTGTGGTGGGAACAGCAGCAAACCCCTCAAACACCTCTCTGTGCCGTTCCTCGAGATACTGCTGAAGGAAGGGACGCTAAAGGGATTTGTTCTGGCATGACCTGGGCTTGCAAAGTGTATTTCATGTTCCCCAAACACGGAAATGTGTGCGTGTCAGGAGTGCAGGCAGGTCTGTCGGGGGACAGGGAGAGGAGGATGATGGGCAGCCTCGGCAGGGAAGCACAGCTGATCCCCCCAGCTGGGAGGGCTCGGGATGGCAGAGCAGGGAGCCTGGGCAGCACCTCCCCAGTTTAAGGATGCCCTGCCTTGTTTCCAGCCCCAGTGTAGCTGATGGCAGGGCACTGAGGGTCCTGTGCTGAGCCCCTGTATAGGAAACCAGGCTTATGTGGTGTGTGAAGGAGGGGAGAGAGCAAATGCCTGGGGAGGGCAGGGAGAGCTGCAGGGCAAGCACACAGCCCGGGCTAGGGGAGGATGCTGCTGGTTTAGCTCTGCCTGTGAGGATGGAGCAAAGGGCCCACGAGTGGCGCATGCAGCATCCTGGACTAGAGATTGCTGCTCCTGGGGTCTTGCAGCATTTCAGAGCAAAGAGCAGGAGGAGGTGAAGGTCTGTCCTGTGTGGTGGAGGCTGCCAGGCACAGGGAGGGGGTGAAAAGGCAGCACCCTCCTTGTCTGCGCACCCCTGGGGCACCAGATGAGTNCCTGCCTTCCTGCCTGCCTTCCTGCCTGCCTGCCTTCCTGCCTGCCTTCCTGCCTGCCTCCCTGCCTCCCTCCCTCCAAAAACTTCTCATCATTGCAGCCAGCTGCAAGTGGCAGTAATAGACCAAAGCAAGCTCTCTGGCATCCCACGAAAGCAGCTTATTCTTCCTTTTAAAGCCTCACTATGAAATAAATCTGAGTGTTTCCTCAGAAATAAATATCCTGGGTTACGGTAAAAGGTCTTGCTAGTCTGGCTGATGTTTGGAAGTCTGTAAAAGTTTGATGGTGCAGCCCACACACTGGCTTTCACTGCAGGAAGTTATTTTTTGCAGAATTTTTTTCTCTGTTATGTGAGAAATGTAGCCCATTAATCAATTTGCTGGCACACAAAACTGCAGTTGGCTGGACAGGAGCAAGAGGCAGAGTGCTGTGAAAACTTTTCCAAAATCTCTTCTCTGTCTTGAACCACAGAGTTATAAAACCTTCTCCTGTAAGGGTTAAAAGCTGTATTTGTTTGTTTTCAATTGTTCCGGACTCAGGATCCAGTTGAAGCAGTTATCTCTGGGTAGTAGCATCATGTGGTAATTTCCCATGTGATCTCTCTTTCCCTACCATTTTTTATTATTACTTTATTTTTAATTCTCTATTAAACTGATACTGTTTATGGTTTTGTTTCAAATGGATGAAAATTTCAATTGCATTTGGCACAAGCCAAAGCAGAACCGAATGTTTCTGATGGGGTTCTTTGCTACTGAATTTTCTGGGACCAAACCAACATATTTCTTGCTTTTAATCCTGACCTGTCTTCCTTTGGCAATCGTGATTTCCCCACCTCCTGTGAATAAAACTTGAGGAATAGATTTGTGTGGCTCTCTGCAGCAGGAACCAGTGCACTTACAGCACTACAGGGGAGAAAAAGAGACAACCCAAACCACAAATCTCCCTTTTTCTATTTGAAATGTCTCTTGGCAGATTGTCTGATTTTCATTATCTTTATTCCTTTTCTTTCCCCCTTGTTCCCCAGAAGATACCATTTGGGCCATTAGCAGTCTCAGTGTTTCCTGTGCAGTTCTGCTAGATATTTTTGTCGGTCTCAAATCAAAACGGTGCCAGATGGAAGCCCCATGCTCTTCATAGATGATCATTTCCAGCATTCTTCTGTGAGGTTGTATAACATATGTCCACAAGAAATTAAAAATGCTATTTCCTTGTATGAATTGTGCACACCCAAGGGCATTGAGAAGGTTAAGAAAATAACTGAGCCACGATTGTTCTGTACTTTTAAAACAGATTGATTTCCTAAAGGGAGGTTATATTAACATTTAGATTGGTTGTTGATTTGTTGTGGATCATCTCATTGCTAAAACCACCTGCAAACCACTAGCAAAGCAGTCATGAAACTCATCAGCAAAGAGAAGTTTTATGCCAAAACCTGTATTTTTTACTACCAGGAGGGTGCTGTATTTCTGGGGGTTTTTTTGGGAGTTGTTCGCTTTATTTTTTTCCCTCCAAATCTGCTTAGCGCTAGTTGCGGGCTGTGCCCGCTGATACCGCTGGAGCTGAGCGCGGCCTCCCCGCCGTGCCGGAGGAATTTCCATCCTTGGGGCAGGACTTGCAACGCAGCCGCTGCCAGGACGAGCAGCGGTTTCCGCCGCTGGTACTGGGATGCTCAGCCCTCATTAAATGGGTGGGAACAAAACCTCGCAGGCCCGGCAGCGGCTCTGGGGAGCTGTGCGGGGCCGGCTGTCCCGAGCGCTGCTGTCCTTGTGCCCGCGCTCTCCTGCTCCGCTCGCAGCCTGCGCCTGTCTCCTTTCCTTTGCAGCTACAGGCCGAGTCAGCTCTGCGATCTAAGTACAATTCCCTTGCATCTGTTTGTATGGGGCTCGTGCAAAGTGCTACATATCTTCGTGAGGTCTATAAAAAGACCTTCAATATTTAAGCTACTGAAAGAAATTTGCGGGGGCTGCAAAGAGCCGCACTGAACACTGCTAAGGGTGGCCAAGTGTTCCCCTTCCTTAAAAGTGATCATCTTACAAACCTGAGTGGATTAACTGTCCTGTGATCATGCACGCACAGAAAGCATCCAGCTTTGTTTACCGTGGGCATTTGGCAAAAGGATTCCGATCTTGATCAAAACCAAGGTCTTTGTGCTAATATGAGTAAAACTGTTTCACCCTGCTTTTGGACCAGGCGAGAGAAGCACTCAGCATCAATCACTGTGGGCTACCTGATGGGTGGGAGGTTGTTTACGAGAGTTAATTAGGTTGCTTGTAAACATTCTATGCAAATTTTCAGTCTGCTTTCCTAAGGAAAAATGTCTTGTGAACCTGCTGTCCTTCGCTGTTGAACAATTTGGTCAGCTCCAACAAAATTGGGGAAAACAGCAGAGGTTGCAAAATGTTGGCCGGCTCCAGGTGCCACGAACAGCACTGGCTGCGCAGAAGGCAGAGATTGCCACGGACGAGGTCATGATGGGAGCTCAGGATGCCAGCAAAGCACAGAACGATCCCTCTGCCTGGGATCAGCCCCCTCTGTGGTGGGCGGGGTGCTGCCCTGGCACCTGGGGAGGGGCAACACCAAATCAATGAACCACCAGAAAGGGACACGAAGTTGAGGAGCTCTCGAGCTGGGCGATCCCCTGGCGATCCAGCTGTCCCTTCCCTTCCCCGGTGGGACAGTGAATCCTCCGGGAGGAGGCTGTGAACTGGGAGGGGAGAGCCGTGTGCGTTGTCAGTTCTGCTCGTTGGCACCATCCTCATCCGGTTTCAGACATGATGCATGCTGCCACTTGGGAAAGCATCAGCGTTTTCGGGAGGAGGGAATTGTTTGGCTGGGAATGCTGTTTTCTAGGTGTGGTTTATTTTAACAGCCCTGTACTTTCCTGGGCTGTTTGCTTGGTCTTGAGCTGTCAGGTGCCAGGTCAGGTGTTTTGAGGCTGTCAAATACCATGGGAAAGCAACTGCAAGACAACACCACCTAACTGGATATTCAGAAACTACTCTGAGAAGTTGGGAGACTGGGGGGCCCTTTGTGGATTCTCTGAAAATTAGCTTATTACTTGACTGTTGAGCGTATTGTGTATGCCAAGTAATTAATTTTTGCAGCAAACTTGTCTATGACTTGGGCAAAGGAGCAATTAATTCTCTGGAAATAGATCCATTATCATAATTGTAATGGATCCCATACTCCCTTAGACACATATGGACAAAAAATCCCCTTTCATCTCCGTGATTACTGTACCTGAAAGTCGGGTCCAGACTACCTGGCAGGTAGTTAACCCATTAAAAACCCTAATCTACTGCTAATTGTGGCTGCTGAGCTCCAGCAGATCAGATGGAGGAGAGAGAACAGGCAGCTCCTTCCTCCTCTCCCCCAGCTAGCACAGCAGCACCCACCATCACCTTTCCCTCCCTCTGTGCATGTCCTTCCTCTTATAGAATCATTGGGATTTTTCTGTTGGCAGCAGGATCCAGTGGGTGTACAGCTATGAGCATCTCAAACTAGAGAGACTTTAACACTCTCAGTGTTGAGCAGACCCAGGTGTCCTGTGCTGAGAGAGGAGTGTGGTGCCTGCCACAAACCCCAGCCAATTTATACAGAAGGTGAGTTTGTGTCTCTGCAGCCCAACAAAATGGGGCTGATCAAAGGTAACACAAAACTGTCCTCGTGCATGGGACAGAGTAAGACTTCTACTCCTTTTTCTATTTGCTGCATCATTCTGCAAGAGATCTTATCAGCTTGATTTGTGGTTGAGAGGACATTTGGGAACCTGCAGAATAATAATTAATATTTCATACAATCCAGCCCTGGAAAAGCAGCTAACAAGGAGCATTTTCTTGGTATGGCAATGATCTGTGTTACAGAAAAGACAAGGTTGCACAGAACTTCTTGTATTTGTGTTTATGACTTTTCAGCAATTTCTAACCCTGATTTCTTGCTGGTGGGTGCTGGTCCAATGTTCTTGATGATCATCTTGAATTCCCAGTACAGCTGAAACAGTGAGTCTGGAGGGCAAATATTACTTCTAGAAATAACCTGGTTTTCTTGGGAATCAAAGTTACCCAGATAGTGCAATAGCATCTTAAAGCTCTGACTAAGTAAGGAAAGGGGAAAACCTGAGACTGTGTACTGGGCACAGCCCTGGAGATGAAGGAGTAGGTGCTTCACTCATGGAAGAGAACACAACAGTGCTTCATTACCGGAGGTGTTGAGGAAATGAATCACAAATCAGTTCATCCCTCCTTCAGGAAGAAGTAGCTCTTCTAGGTATTCTTAATGAAAATTGTTCTTAGTACTTCACTGTCAGGAATAGAACCTGAATTATTTCTTGGGAAGCATTATCTTGCCATACTAGATGTCAGTAAATACAGGTGTATCTAACTTTTTGCTCAAGGAAGGGAGTTTTTAGTTGACTTGATTCCCTTTTTGCAAGTTATTGGCTGCTGCTGTTTCCTTTAATTATCTTTTAATGAAAAAAACAAATATGACACTATATTGTACTGATTAACCCAGTGAAAAGATTCTTACACAGCTTATTGTCAAATTTATTTAAATACAGGGGGATATGAAATCACTTGGATTGCTGATCCCAATCTTTTGAAAGGAATTTGGAGATCTTTTAGATTCCTCAAGCTGCTCCTAGCAGAATGCTTTCTGGGACTGGTAATGAAATCAGTCATTTTACAGCACTCTCCCAGTTTAGTGCAGACGGTCTCATGGTGGCAGCTTTTAAAGCTGTTTGTCTCATTAAAGTTCAGTTAACTCATTTCTGAAATTAGAAACTTTTACGATTAATGACTTGTGGTAGTTTGCTTTAAAGAAGATGCTTGCTAATCAGATCTGGTTTATTTCCCTAAATCAATTCTGAGAGTTGTATTATTGCCTTAGTTATGACACAGTGACAGTGACGCTTGGTACTTCAAGAAAAATAATTGGTAGTGATGCAATTTGTGCCTACATGAACTGTGTCTGAGGAGCAATTGAAAACTCCATGGCTGTAATAACAAACACGAGCAGAATGATTTTGGTGAATTTTCCAGCTTTAGCACAGAAGTTCTCATTCATTTTAACGGAGGTGTGCCGGGCTAAAAGGCTTAAGATGAAGACTACAAGAAATAGGTGACATTCAACTGGACTTGCTTTCTTTAACCTTTGTGAGTGTCTCTGAGCTGAGATGTAAATAACGTGGGTGCTAACCTTTCCATCATCCACATACTCACAGCTGGAATTCTGAGTCAGAAATAGCAGTTCTGCAAACCATCACTTCCAGAGGCACATGAGTGAGGATGACAGTGCTGGGGGTGTTATCTCTGAAAGGGCACCTGGGTTGCAGCTCCCTGCATGTTCCCTGTGTGGATGCTGGAATGTGGATGCAGGGTTCAGACTGTGGTGACATCCCTGCTCCTCCCTAGTTCAAGGAGTGTGTGTAAGGGATTAATCCTGGCCTTTAGGACTCAGCTGAGAGTGCTGGGACTGATTCTGACAATGTCCCCAGGTGGCCTGTGCTCTGTGGTTTTCGGCTTTTATTTCCAGTAGAATTCAAAAGCCTTGGTGCTGTGCCTGGGTGCTGTGGTGATGTGTGAGGGCAGGCTCCTGTTCAGGGTGACCGTGGCCGCAGCCCTGGACCACGCCCCATGGCTGAGCCCTGAGCCTGCTCGAACTCCAAGTTCCACCCTGGGGCCAAAAGCCCCCAGATGCATCTGCTGGGCATGTTCATCACTCAGCCCTCAGAAGTAAGCAGACAAATTTTGTTTACCAAATAGATTTACTTCTTGTGGGAGGCAGGGATTCCTTTGTTAAAAAAATACATGACAAAATCCTGTCAGAGCCTGGATCTCTAAGGTTTGTATTTTCCCATATGAAAATGCTTTATTTGTTTCCTCTCCAGTCCTTTTATGTCTTCCCCCCATTATGTATCTCCTTGTTTATTATGATTCCCTACTTTGAAACTGGTCATGTCAGGCTACTTCTCTCTGTACATTAGAGTGTGATTTTTATGCAATAATTAATTCTGTTATCTTTAAAATGACAGACTTGGCCCATGCTTTCGTGCTCCACACCTCTCCTCTCCCTTTGAAAGGAATCCTACAAGCATTCTAAAGCAAGGAGTGTTTGTAGAGTGACTCCACGAGTATAAATAGCTCGCAAGCAAGAGCAGCACCTGCCATCTTCGATACGTCTCACACTTCCCACAAATCACTCATGCACGCCGAGTTTGATCACAGCCATTGTTTGTGCTAAGCTCCCTCCCACTCCTCTAATCCTCCTGTTTAAATGGATGGGATATTCTGCATACAGGAAAGAGTGTGGGGACATAAATTGCAGCTGAGTATTTTGTGGACATTTTGTGGTGCTCGTGTGCCAAGGGCAGAGGAGTGGAAATGCTGACAAGCATCACGCTTTAAATGGAAAGGATATGGCTCTTTCCAAGGTGCTGTGTGTCACATTGACTCTCACTGCTTCTTTTAAGGAGCTGCTGATGCTTTCCGAATATAGGAGCTCTGGGCTTGTGTGAAAGCTGATGGGCAGGATCTGTGGACTTTGCTGAGCAGGCGGCTGCTGGCTCTCGCCACACTGCCCAGGGTGGTTCTCAGGCGCGTGGGCTTCCCTGTGTCCTGCTGCCCAGTGTGTGCCTGCCGAGGGATGGCACACTTGTCACCTGCTCAGGTGTTCCCATATCCACTACTGAGAGGGGCAACAGAGCCAGGGCTTCGTGTGCTGCAGCACTGACTGCAGGCACTCAGCACAGCCACTGCTGCTGCTGCTGGGGCTCTGCAGGACAGGTGGGCTCTGCAGGCCGGGTGGGCTCTGCCAGGGGCTGCCTGCACGCACAGCCTCCCCCACGCCACCACCAGGCTTCCTCCTGCCCTGCTTCCTGCAGAGGAAGGGGGGCACAGCACACCCCCAGTCCTTTGTTCTGCCCCACAGTTACAGTCCTTAATGTCCAGGATTAGACAAGAATGAGAGGGAACAAAAAAAATCCCTTCTGGAATCGAGAGTATCTGATGGCAAAAGGCTGTGCAGGGGAGCCATGGCCAGTGACAGCAGCACCCCACAAAGCAGTGACCGATCAGGGTGTCCCAGAGCACAGTGCCTGCTGCATGCCATTGCCCACAGCCTCTCAAGGGGTCAGTCTGAGAGGTCTGCTGCAGATAATGTGCTGTAAAAGAGTGCTACAGAGCGGTCCAAAGCACCAGGGTCAAGGTTTCTCTGCAAATAGGACTGGGGGAAGCTCTCTCCTTGGAGCAGGTCCCTGCACTTGGGGGTAACTTGAAGAGCAAAGACCAGAGCAGGCAGGAGAGTAAGGGTGGTGAGCAGCTGTATTTAATAACAGTGTGTGTCCAGAATATCCTGATTGCTTATTCCAAATATCTAGTTGATATATTTTTCCTTTCTTTTTTTTTCTGTTGAAGAGAATCCCGTCCCTTCCACCAATTTCATTAGTTTTACTGAATAAGCTCAGTAAGATCTCCCAGACTGGGGATGGGGTATAATCCCTTCTTGTGGAATTCTGTCTATTTCTTTTGTGGAGATGGTGTTAGTTTTTCTCATGTTGAGCTAGTAACCTCAGGTTTATGGCCATGGATTTTCTCTTTCCAAAAAAAAAAATTTTTTTTATAAAAAAAAAAAAAAAAAAAAAAAAAAAAAAGGTGGTAACAGTTCTCCAAGACTGGATAGAACTGCCAAATTCCTTCTTCTGGCCTCTTGACATTTTCTAGAGATATTTGTTTTATTGGGCTGTAACGGTATTTTTTGTTTGTTTCTTTTTAGAATATACCAGCTACTTCTTTTGCGTATATTTTAATCTTCTCCAGTTTTATGAAGCCAATAGATGGTCAGACAAGACATCGTGGTTTCACTATGGCTTTTAAAAAAAGCATTCTATATGGAGCTATATGCATGCATTGGCTTTGCAAAACAAGAGAAGCCAGGTTGCTGCTTCAGGGTCTGCAAAGACTTGAGTTTAGTTGCCATGATATATTTAGACCATTTGACATTGGGTTGGCAGCTTCTTCTGAGGAGCACAGATTTTATTGAACACATTGTTTGAGCACAGCACTGCTTCTCTGCAGTTGTGTTTTCCTCCAGATACAGCCAAGGCTGTTTTTATTTTCTGCTGCCAGTGACTGCTGCACGAAGGGACACGTGGTTCATCCACCAGGCTCATCCACCCTGGTTAATGTCCATTGCCTGCTGTACCCAGCGTGGCCTAGTTTTCCCCCAAGGCTGAACTGGACACAAGAGGCCGCTCACGCTGGGAGGGCTGACCCGGCCCTTGGCGTTTCCTTGGACCCCGAGCCCCCGCCCCTTTTGTTTACTTCAGTCTCTGCCAGGAATCACGGAGCCTTGGAGAGCCCCTGCAGCTGAGATGTATTTCCTTGTTTGTGGTGGTGCTGCCAGGGCAGGGGCTGCGGAGCCAGGTGGGGCACAGGGAGGTGGCAGCTGGCGCCAGGGTTACACGGACACCCTCTAAACCTGCGGCCCGCAGCGCTCCTCAGGACGGCTGGGGGAGCTGGGCATTCGTAAATCATTCTCCTGACTCCTGCTAATTTTAGCCTTGAAGTGTTTACAAACAGAGCAGCATTCATCTCGGCTCCTGATCCAGAAGGATTTCAGCCCCATCCCTGCTGGCATATTCCCTACAGGAAAAACAAAATAGGATACAAAGTAGTGATAGCTGAGGGGCTGCTGAGATTGGAGGCACAGAAAGCCAAATCCTGTGGCTATAAATAATGTATCTGCAGCTACCATAGTGCCACCAGAAATTAGAAAGTATGTACACCTAGGAATAATTTTGGAGGAGAGAAATGGGGAACAGGGAACCCAAGCTGAAAGCACAGTTTTAGTGGTGCTCCAAAGGTGGCATCTGGGCATGTTTCAGGAAAAGGCCAGGGAAGGATGGCATGACAAAGAGTCACCAATTTGTAGTCACCAGCACTGGGCCCAGGTGCTGCTGTGCCTCAAAATGTCAGTGTTGGTGCACACAGGTTACTGCACACAGCATCTTGGATCTGAACACACTGTTTGGTTCTACTTTGACATGAAGCGAGATGAAAACATCAAAAAAATTAAATTATATCAACACAGTCCATACGGAGCTTTAGAAACAGATTTTTAAATACACACAAACTAGTTCTAAATCCTTTTCCTTTCTAAACTGTGACCTCCAAGTACAGTTCTTTGAATAGAGTACATCTCCTGAAGTGTTTGTGGTTCTCTATAAAGGATGAGCCGGCAGAATCCTCCTGGGCTGGCAAGGCAAGGATTGCACTTGATGCCAGTCTAAAGGGAAAGGGCTGTAGCTGCAAGCTCTGCCTTGAACAAATCCAAATCCCCCAGCTTACCTGAAGTCTGCTTTGTTAAAAAAATCTCCAGTCATGAGACACTTGATTTTCAGAGCTAGGGCTTTGCTACAGCCAGCCCCTTGTGCTGTGGGAATTTGGTGGGTCAGGACGACTCATACAATTCTATAAAAACAAAAGGGAAAAGTATTTCTCATTTCTTTGCTCCTGCTCACACATGGCACCATGCATGTCATCGAGATCAAAACTTGGTTGACACATAAGAAATACCAGGTGCCATCTGATTAAGACATGTGAAAGGTTTATGAGGTAGCTGCAAGTTCAGCTCAGCTGGAAATGAAGGGGAAGCCTGGGGGACACATGACATGACCAGAGTGTCATGACCCAAGGAAACAGGAGAAATGGTGCAGAAATGCTCAGTGTAATATAGGTGAGCTTCATCTTCTGATCCTGGGTCAGTGCGGAACCTAGATCATGTCTGAGTGAAGAAAATGACAGAAAAAATTACATCAGATGCTGCTTAAAATTGCTGCAAGTTAAAAAGAACGGAGACAATAGGATGAACTGCACAGAACTTTAAAGGAGAAAGCAATTCCATGGAGGAAAAGAACAGAAAGTAGTAGAGGTAATAGGCTCATGTCAGAGGAAGCACTTATTTTGTGGCTGTACAATTCTACTGCTGTTTGGTGTGAAAGAGCATGTTCAAATTAGCAGAATATATCTTGTCTTTCACACTGTAGGCTTCTTGCAACTCTTAGAACTTTCTTTTAAGATGAGTTTCTTGAACTGAATTAATGTCTTTCTGTTTTTCCTTTAAGGAACCACTCTGAACTTTGAGCATAACTGGTTTTTTTAGATTTCTTTGAATCCAGAAACAGCCTGAAAACTGATCACATTCCCCTCTCTGTTTCTCAGGCTCGTAAAAATCAAACACTGATTAATTTTTACAACACTTGAAGAAAATGTCAGACATGAAAATGTTATCCTGTGCCACTGCTGTATATGCAGGCCTCCAAGAATGTTAGAGCTGTGCTGGGCAAGCTTGCTTTCAAATACTGCTGTACATTGTTTTAGTTGTTCTGTCACCTTTCTGAAACCCAAGTGTGACTCCAGGGAGGGCTCAGATCAGTCATGAAATGCTCGTTGTGCTGCTCTGCCTGCCCATTGCCGAAGGTTTCTATGCCGGGTCTCCCATAGCACTGGGACTTCAGGACTGCCCGAGTCTGCTGCTGGATGTCCAGCTCAGGTTTGGTAGGATGCCCGTTCTGCCTCCCTAGCATCCTCAAATGCTGTTTTCTCTCAGCCCCACTGTCATAAATGGAATTAAGTTGGCATTTGTATATTGATCGAGGGATGGGTTGTTGTAGTATGTTCATATGTTAATTAAATTGTTGTGGACTTTAATTAGTTATGGAGGTTAAGGAAATGATTAATTAATTAACAAAGTTAAGTGTTTGTGGCCTTGTTAAAGTGGGAGATGTACAATTGTGGTGGGGGCAGTTGCGGTATCAGGAATTGGGAAAATGTTCTGGGATTCTGTTGGGACAGGTTGCTATTGGTTCTGTGTATTTTATATATATATTGTTAAGGTCAAAGATGGTGTTTGAAGGAAACTTCCAGAAGCTGAGGCAGAGAGGGAAAGGAACTTCAAGACCCCAGATTAGCATAAGAGGATAAAATGTTTCACCTCCTTGGCCTAAAGCTCCCAATCCGTAACCCTTGGATCCGAAGGAGCCGAGCAGCAGCGCTCAGAGGGGGAGAGAACAGAGAGGGAGGGACCCAACCCTGGGGGATAAAAATGGACCTCCCCCCTCCTGGGGGGCCTCTGGCCCTACCCTTTGGTGGGTCAGCACCTGGCATCGTTCCCCTTTGCTTGGCAGCCTGGAAGATCACCAGCTTTGGGTCCTGGATTGTTAATTAGAAAGGGTTTTTTGTTAATAAAGCCCTTGAAATTTTTTTTTTAATTGGCTTTGTCATTTTTGACAATTTTGGGGCCTTGTCCGGGATGTAAGTCTCCCTCCCACAGCTCCTGAGGAAATCCCTCTGGGGTTGTGGGGGGTGGCAGATTGAAACCCCTGGGAAGCAAAGGAAGCTCTCAGGACAGGAGAGGTCCCGGCTCCCTCCAGGCACAGCTGCCCCTGAGCTGGGCACCAACCCGTGGATGGAAAGGGCTGTGAGCTGTCTTCGAGGGGCGGGAGGGGAGGCACTGAGGGTGTGTGGGAATGAGAGGGGAGTGGCTCTGCGGATCCCCAGAGCGAGGGTGGAGCCCTTTGAACCACAGCTCCATCCCTCCACGAGGAGATCGGCTGGGGAAGGGGCGAAGCGAGAGCACTGAAGGATAAATGAGCCTCCCTGGAGAAAATGTTTCACACTATGCTGCCTGTGAGCATTGTCCTGAGTCCAGAGCAGAGCAGGGAAGCAGCTGTGGCCGGGTGCTCCCCTCTGGTGAGGGAAGGGCAGCGAGGGTGGGGCAGGGAGGTTCCCAGGGCAGGGAGGTTCCCAGGGCAGGGAGGTTCCCAGGGCAGGGAGGTTCCCAGGGCAGGGAGGTTCCCAGGGCAGGGAGGTTCCCAGGGCAGGGAGGTTCCCAGGGCAGTGAGGGTCCCAGGGCAGAGAGGTTCTCTCTCAGGGCAGGGAAGTTCTCTCTCAGGGCAATGAGGTTCTCAGGGCAGGGAGGTTCCCAGGGCAGTGTCCCCAGAGCCCTGGGTGTTTCCCCACGTACAGANGGTGTTTCCCCAAGTACAGATTGGGAAGGAACAACTGGGGTGGATTTCCCCCAGTCCGGTGTGTGTTGGGAGTGCACTGGGGAGGGACAGTGGGACTGTGGTGTGGTTGGGCATTGCCCTAAATTCCAGGGAAGGAGAAGCATTTCCCCCAGCTCAGTGTGTGCTGTGGGTGTACTGGGGAGGGAGAGGGAGATTGTGCAATGGCCAGATCTCCTCCTGAGTCTGACAGGAGCAGAGCAGGGAAGAAANTGGTGAGGGAAGGGCAGCGAGGGTGGGGCAGGGAGGTTCCCAGGGCAGGGAGGTTCCCAGGGCAGTGAGGGTCCCAGGGCAGAGAGGTTCTCTCTCAGGGCAGGGAAGTTCTCTCTCAGGGCAATGAGGTTCTCAGGGCAGGGAGGTTCCCAGGGCAGTGTCCCCAGAGCCCTGGGTGTTTCCCCAAGTACAGATTGGGAAGGAACAACTGGGGTGGATTTCCCCCAGTCCGGTGTGTGTTGGGAGTGCACTGGGGAGGGACAGTGGGACTGTGGTGTGGTTGGGCATTGCCCTAAATTCCAGGGAAGGAGAAGCATTTCCCCCAGCTCAGTGTGTGCTGTGGGTGTACTGGGGAGGGAGAGGGAGATTGTGCAATGGCCAGATCTCCTCCTGAGTCTGACAGGAGCAGAGCAGGGAAGAAAACAGTGAGGTTGATATTGTTGGTGTGTGATTGAGTTATAAAGAACTGGAAACTGCCCTGCAATTAAGTTATTTTTCTTGGTGTCGTGTTCATTTGAGTGACTGTGTGTGTTAGAAAGAGGCTTCAGTCCGGGGAGGGAGGCTCACTGTGCTTTAGTGTCAAACACCAGGGCTGGGCCTGGGCTGGGCAGGGGGATTCTGGGGGTTCAGTTGCAGCAGACTCCTGGCAGCCGCCATTTTGTTTTGGTGGGAAGATCTGCCATCTTGAGGGACTAGGCGCCATTTTGTTTTGGGGGTGTCTGCCATTTTGGGGAACCAGTGGCCATTTTGAATTAAGGATTGCTATCGTGCTTCAGGCAGACAACCAAAGGTTATCTGAAGGCTTTAAATTCAATTCTAAAAGGACATTCNGAGCAGGGAAGAAAACAGTGAGGTTGATATTGTTGGTGTGTGATTGAGTTATAAAGAACTGGAAACTGCCCTGCAATTAAGTTATTTTTCTTGGTGTCGTGTTCATTTGAGTGACTGTGTGTGTTAGAAAGAGGCTTCAGTCCGGGGAGGGAGGCTCACTGTGCTTTAGTGTCAAACACCAGGGCTGGGCCTGGGCTGGGCAGGGGGATTCTGGGGGTTCAGTTGCAGCAGACTCCTGGCAGCCGCC
>VZRX01008788.1:5362-16983 GCA_013398075.1 Notiomystis cincta | reverse complement strand
AATAATTTTTTTCATACAAGTTTAAATATTACCTACATGGACATTATGGAAAATCATGGTACATCAACGATTTTGAAGGTAAGTGCACAACTTTCTTCCTCATAATACAAAATGTTATTTCAATACTATGGAAAACTGAAGATCTGAAAATTTAAATAAAGAATGCAATAAATCCTTGTATGTTTTGAGAGAAATTTGGATACTTTAACTCCCTTTGTTCTTTGGTCCACAGATCTAACACCACAAAGGGATAAGCGTCTGTGAGAGGTTTAATGTGAGTTCACACATATATCCTTCAATTAACCACCTGCAAGAGCTCTTTAATTCTCTGCTACAGCATAGAATCATTCAAGATTGAGCTGTTGGAACACATCCTCCCATACACTCATAAATGCTTTGTCTCTCTCTGATGTGAGGGACCATGGCTTGTCTCTTCTCCAGTTTTATCTTGGGAGACAATGACTGTGACCAAATTTACACAGGAGACAGAAACTTTCTTCCTTTCACTTGTGTTGTGCTGCACATTCCCAGAAAGCAAATTTCTCAAGCTTAGGAATTAAATGATCTGGAATCTCAGCATGGGCTGCACGTGGTTAAGTGAAAGCAACTTCTGGGCAGTTTGTTTTACATCTGTGGTACTTGCTAGCAGCAGCCTCTGTCACAATCACAACGTTCTGTATGAGCTGGCAATATGAAAAAACACATATCTGTGATAACATTATATTTCCTTTAGATTTTGAGAATGCAAGCATTTGATTCAAAGTAATGAAATTATATCCTTTTCTCTCATTGGGAATTTAACAACTTTCTAAAGTCCTTATACTTGTAGGGCATGAGAATTCTGAGACAGGTGTAAACATGTGCATAATAATTAAGGCAGAATAAAAGTAAAATTTTAAATTAAATTTGTCCTTTATACTAAATGTGAACTATTCCATTTACAGGGACTTTAAAGCAAAAAAACAGTCAAAAATCAAGCAAAACCCCTGCATCACTCTATACGCAGTTCGGATTTTTTTTCTAACAAAAAAAGTGCAGTATGCTTGGTTTTATAGTAAATAACATCTACTCTGTGAAACTTTCTTCATTCTAATTATAGAAATAGCTTCCTTTACTAAACTTCACTAATGTAAATGATTAAGATGGAAACCACCCGTGGATATTTTGCTGAAAATGTCACAGATTTACAAAATCTTCTGAGTTGGAAGCCATCCACAAGGAGCATCAAGTCCAACTGTCAAGTAAATGGCCCATACAGAGATTAACTCAGAACCTTGGGGTTATTAGCATCATGCTCTGAGACATGGTTCCTTGTCACCTTTTTTTTTCTTTAATATGTTTTTAGGCTATTTCTCTGTAAAGATAGAGACCTGAAACTTTACAGTCTCTCAGTGAAGTGAGTAGAAAAACTATTTATCCAAGGACATAAGTGTAAATATGCAGGAAACTTTACTTCTGCAGAGGCTGATTAAAAAATGTTCTGTTTGTAGCAGGGGTTTAAAAGGTGATCAAAAGCCAAAAGCAGTGGCAATTCAAATTTTAAACAAGTTTAAAATAATAAAAGAAGGACATTTTAAATGACCTGAAGTAAATAAAAATCCAATTTATGGTAGTAAATAGTAGGCAGTGTTTCAAATGGAATAGAGTGTCTCAGCATTTATCTGTATTTAGTAGATACATCAGCATGTGGCTTTTGATGAATAAGCTATGTACTCCCCAAGTATATAAGACCAAAACATATGGACATACAATAAGTGGCTTCTTTTGTATTTTGACTGACTATTCCACTTTTAAAATAATCAAATTATCAAGCTTTAAGCTTGATAATAAAAGCAAAGCAAAGAAAAACCAAATAGCCTTTAAGGATGAAACCTCCTGTTACAACTTTATACGCAAAATAAAATTTTACAGCTGAATCAAAAAGTTATGAAAATAAGAGAGTTATAAGGGAATTGGTGACATAGCCCTAAGTATTTCAAGACAAGCAGGTATAGCCGTGATATAAAATTTCCTGGAGAAAACACACAAAAAATCCCCCCCAAAAAACAGCCCTCCCCCTCAAAAAAATCCCAATCAAACCTGGAACACAAAGCCCCAGGATTCAGCAGTCCCAGAAAGAAAACCTTAATATTTTGGGCTTTGCTCTTGTTGAAAGGGAAGAAATAGTATTCTCTATATAATGGGGAAAACATCAGAAACAAAACCATGTAATTATATTGAAAAATATTTCAACCATTCTCTCCTCATTGTTTAAGGAGACATAGGGCCAGTGAAGAGCTTTGCTGTTACAAAAAAAGAGATTTTCTCAAAGGTACATCTTAGGAACCATATTGAAAGTGGAATAAGAGATTTGCTATAAAATAAAGCTTAGAATTTTTCTCAACTCAATCTCTTTATGTTATTCTCAAACTAATAAGAATAAAGAAAATGAGAAACATGTTTTGTTTAATGATGATGAGCACTCAGCAAAAAAAGAAAAAATATCCATGCTTTCCTTATTTTCCCCCAATTTCATATCATGGTGGGTTTTTTATCAGAGACTAATACTGACTAAAGTTTGATTACTTTTGGTGGGCATATTTCTTAAAAATAAATACAGTGAGCATCAATTTCCCTAAGACAGCAGAACTGCACTAGAAAAGGAGATATCTGAACAATAAATTTCCTTCCAAAATATTTTCCTCTCTATTTATTTTTCTATGCTTCTGAGCTGTCAGAAAAGAACTGAATACTATCTATTTATAAAATTTTAAAAAATACAATTTCATTGATCTTGCAATTCCACCAAACTTTTTCCCTTTGAGGATCTTAAACTCTCTTACAATTTTATGGAAATATGTCAGGTTACTAAAATTGGTAATATTTTCCACAGGGAGTGTGGATTCCTGGTTGAAAATTTAGAGCCTTGACACCATTTAACAATTTTTATATGAGAAGAAAGCATTATCTCATAATTTCCTGATATACCTACTAAAGTTAATTTTTCCCTTGATGTCAGACCTGAGCACACAGTTTTTCAGTAACTTGACAAATGAAATTACTAGAGTGACTACAGAAAATTCCCTGAGTGTTCTATTGATAGACTTTCTAGCATATTCTATCATGCAAGAACAGAATGTGACACAAAAGAAATGCCAGCAGAAAAATTATAACAGTAACAGAAAAGGTTAATAGAAGACAACCTTTTCAGCTTTAGTTTTAAAGTGGACTTTCAGAGTGATCCTGATGGAATGGCCACGATCCATATGAGAAATGTAGATTTATCTCCACAGTAATGTGGGTCTTGTTCAAAGTTATTTTGGTTTTTAACTTTAAAAAAAATACTGTCTTATATTGTGTCTAAACCTCGTCTGAAAGGTCAGAAAATGTTCCCATGGGTTCCTGGGATATGTTGATCCAAGAATTTAGCCACATAATGGTCTTATATATGCTAACACTGCCAGAGAAATGCTTCATAAAGGAGGAGTCCACCAGACTTAACAGAATGCTTCTGAGTGGAAACATTTCCTCTTTAAAGACACCTATGAAAGTCATAAGGAAGATAAATTTGCCTAATACAGAACTACAGAGGAAATCAAATCTATCTAGAGGGGTCTGGTCAGTGAATTTTGGAGAATTGTGTAGGAAAAATAGAAGCAAATAAAGGAAACGTGCAATGTAATGACTGGGCACTTTTTAATACCACATTATGGTTAAAGTAAGATATATTTGGGTGTTAGTAATATGATAATGCTACATTTACTATAATAAAAGGAACCCCTGGATGCTTACTTGATGCTTATTTGACTTATTTTAACTGATTTTAATTAAACAATATGTTTACACGCACACACACACACTTTTCCATATATATGTGTAGTTATCAATGAATGATACAGGTTACAGATTGGTCTATAAGAGTTACAGTTGATGAGACAAGTCTTGAATGGTTTTTTTCCCAATTTAAACAGAAGTTTCAGGGAAAACAAAATTAAACTGGAGGTTAGAGGAAGATGGCAATAAAAAATGACAAATAAAGGTGACATGTTTAAGAAACTTAAATTTGACCTAAATAAAAAGGAGAAAGTAGGCTAATCTGCCACAAGATTAACTTCACAGGATACTTATCTAAATCTGAAAAGCAAGCATTTTACTGCTTACCAAAATTTAACCAATAAAAATATTTACACTAGTTGTTTTAAGTTAAACAGCAATCTGTACCATAACAATCTGTCTGAATTTCCATACAAAACAATAATAGAGGTCTTCAAGTAGAACTATAATTTTTATTCCATCTTCCTCTTTTTGTTGTCATGGCTAAATTCAGCTATTGAAAAAGCACATTCTGCATTTTTATTTTTTGAGAGCTAATCTAAATTATCAAGATTGTATTTTGCTTTACAGATAGGCACAAATGTTTATGAAGATGAGACACCTTCTTGGAGAGAATTAGCAAATAATAAAGGGGGTATACCAGGTTGAACAAAAGAAATGCAGTGTCATATACTCTGTAAGTTGATGAAATTTGCAGTAAAGAAGCTTGACAAAGTTAAATGAGTTAAAAATTTTTAGTTTGCTTTCCCTCCTAAAGACCTACTATGAAGGTATTTATGTTAGAGGTCAAGCCTGTTCAAGCAAGCAAGCAGTTGTAATCCTAGGTACTTGTATGGTCAATTTAATAGCATACTGATAGTGTTCACATTTCTTTCCAAACAAAATAGTTGAAGTTTTGATTATAGAAAGAAAAAGGAAGTATTAAAATACATCACTCTAAATAGTTTTGTCCACATGAAAACTTTTTGTTTGTTTGTTTGTTTTTTAAGAACTACTTAATTGAAAAGATCACAGAAAAAAATTTAACTTGATAATATATAGGTAATTTTTCATTCTGAACATGTAATACGTATCTCTTCATTTCTACTGTGAAATTTCTCTCCAATAGATCTTTCACTTCTAGAAGTCTGTTAAATATACAACACATTTGTTACAGGCATATTTACAACTGCTTTCAAGCTTCAGATATGTCAACTTCACAATATTCTTTGCCAGTCAGATCTGTACTCAGATGGTTACTTTAGTCAAGTAATCCTCAACTTCATGTTTTCCCAGCCTTCTATAAAGTTTCTTGAGCTTCCTGTTTTTTTGTTTACCGAAATATTTCTCTGTCAGATTTACCATCTCCCTGTATTTACAGCTAAAGAAATTTTATCGTTCAACAAAGCTAAGCTCTAATTCAACTCTCTTTACTGACTTCAGTTAATTACATACTTAGTCCAAGGTATTTTTATCTAATCTCCAAACCAGTTTGATGGAATTATATTCCACTAAATTCACTGCATGGAAGTTGTTTTGATGTCACTTATTTTTCTCTGTTTGCATCTGAATAACGAGATTGCTTTCAACTCTAACATTTGGTCTTCCTCAGCAACCTATCACAGCATAAAAAACATTGTTCTCTACATCTCAGTAATTGTGCAAACAGAGACAGAAGTATCCCAGAAATGTCTAAGAAGTAGAATTTTGCTGCAGTCTACAACTAACTTCAGCAGAGCTGGTGTCTCACTCAGCATAGTTTATAAAATATATTAATTTGAAATGCAGTATTTAGCATGTCTTAATAATATTTTTGAAAATGAATGTTAGAGGCACATAGGTCCCTTGTTTGTCTTAATTATGGTTCTTAAGTATAAGTGAGCAATAATTCAATTTTTCTAATATTTCTGTTGTTCTCTAAAAGTGTACTGAACAATATTAAGACTATAGCAACATTACCTACATATATGCTGACCCATACTTTTAAATATAATATTTAAAGAATCCAATCTAAAAAAACTCTGGTAGACATAATTTTAAAGAACTGCAGTGAATGGGAAATACAAAATCTTTCTTTTTCTAGAGGCCTTGCAGTATCCCAGGATTCCTTTGGTCAAATTTTATTTGCATATCTCATTAGCAATAGCTTTAGATTTCAAGCTTTATTACTCATTCTAATAGTTTCACGGTGTTGTCTCTTCTCTTCAATGCTTTTTTATAATGTAAATTATATTTTATAAGCAATAGGTCCTTTTCATGATATATTTACTCTACTGCTTTCCTATTAGGCTTTCATAATACAAGCTAGAATACTTTAAATGGCCACAAATCTTTGTAGTAGCTGGCAACAGAGAAAATATTTTTCTACCTTTCAGTGACTGACATAAATGCAGCTACTTACATACTACAAATTAATTAAAACCAAAGGCTGGACTAGAATGTTGTAAGAGAGCATCTAATGCACTAAAATGAGCCTTCAGCAAGTCCATTACACATTCTACTATAAATTTCTCCCAAATGCTGTCTAAACAACAATGAATTTAGGAATGTCAGATACAATTCTTGCTGATTTTTTTTATCCCAATCCCGAGTTAAAAATGCCTCGTTTGTGGCCCTGTGTAAATAATTATTGCAGTAATTGATTGTTGCATATTCATTACATCAGATTACAAGAAGTTACTTGTGCAGCCCAAAACCCATGTTTATGCTAACTTAACAATTATGCTAAAGGAGAACTAGCAACACAGGAAAATAAACTGAAAACAGGGTTTGAAATTGGTTTGTGCAAATATTTGAGATAAAGGAAATGTTGATTTACAGAATCAAACATCTCTAGGGCATATGAATTACCTTGTAAGAATAGTGCATGCATGTGAAGATTGTAACTCTTTTATGCTGGATATTTTTAACATTCAGAAATGAATAGGAATCATGCTTACTTGATATAAAATAAAAATGATTCCATGCCAATGAGTTGTATTATTCTATTTATTCACTATTCGTTCAAAATGCTGATAAAACCTGTAAGCCCAAGGGATTGAAAGAGCTCAAGAAATTGATATTGGGAAAAAGAAAATAAAATTGAAGATAAAGAAACAGGTTTTTGCTTGTAGTTCAACAAGAAACTGTATTGCTTTCAAATGAACCTAAGAGAACAAGGTGGTTTCACCTTCAGGAGATAAGCGTAGATTTCAGAGCTTCCTGAAATCATGTTCACCATGCAAACCACCTTCCTTATTGTATAACAAAGAACTCAAGTTTGTTTTTAATATCTCCAGGCATTGCTGCTGAGACCTGTTTGGTTTAATACCTCCTCATTTATAAATATAGGTGTATTTTGTATGCACATTTAAAGAGCCTGAGTAGTTTAGTTTAGTATTTGATATAGGTACCTCTGCAAAGAAGTTAATGCTGTTCCTAAACTGCTTACAGGACAGACCATGATAATTTATGTTATTGTGAATGATGTGCTAACAATGTGCCAAGATATGCTGTTATTACATTAGTGTAAAAGTAATAATAAATGCATTAAATTCTCAATGGAATTTGACTGGTATTTAAAGGGACCCCACAGCTCCTTCTTTCTGAAGAAAAACTGTTCCAGTTCAATTCAGGAATCAAACATTTCTGTTACATTCCTAATTTTTTACTAAATGAACATTTGAGCTCCTGCAAATTTTGTATGGGCAATTCTTGCCCATTCACAGCTCAGGCATCCAGTCATATGGCTATTTTTCTACATGTGTCATTTCAAAAATTGAGATTGTAATGGCATTACAATTTTGGATGGGGATAAAAAAAATCATAGACAATCTGGAAATAGGAAGTCATCTAGGACAGGTAGGTATGCACTTCCAAGATGAAAATACTTGTGTTTTTTTCTATGTATGCCTAAGAGAGTTGTGTAAGTGAGCTGGTTAATTAGGACAAACTATTTCTTGATCTCAAAGGCTTCTTAATATTTTCAGGTATATGTCCCATTTCTACTTACTCATGCTAATTTTATTCTCATGGGAATTATATTTTCATTAAAAGAATCCTTCTATATTACACCAATGTGATGTAGGAAAAAATATAATTTTTATAGAGAGATAGAGAGGTATTTATTTAATTTATTTCATGAATAGGGCTATGATTGTGTTTTCATGCAAAAGATAGACAAATAGAGATAAAACAAGACTTGTGTTTCACTGTTATGTAACTTTCCAGTAATGCCAAGTCTTCCCTTGGATGTCTTGTACCTAGGAAGCAGCAAGAGGTCACTACTAACATGTCATCTGAATTTATTTTAGGTTTTATTCTTTGCTCAAGAACAATTTGCTGCTCAGGATTTAACTTGAAGGCAGCCTTTTGTCTTTGAGAAATGAGAAATTATAGTAAAATTTTTTTTCTGTTAGAAAAGGAAATGTTCTGTGCTACCCTCTGATACGGTAACTAAGTAACATTTGAGTTTGGACTGTTTTCTGGTCCAGCTGATGTTTACAAAAAGTGAGGACATGTGGCACTAAAGGCATAGGCATAATATTTCTGTGTGTCAGATATGGACATTTTAAAACCCTACCACTTTTCAGTTGATTACAAAACTGAGGTATGGCATGCTACACACTTTCTCTAAAATAAGTTGGTTTCAGGTTTCCTGTGGTCTTCCAAAGTACAGGTCTTTGTGAATGTTTTTTGTAAACGTAGAACATTTAGAACATTTACAAAGAAAGCAGCAGTACCGGTTGAGTATGTGCTCTGTGTGAAATTGCTCACTAACTCACTAGAATGCCTGAGACAAACCAGAGACAATTACAGATGAAAGAACATCTATCCTATAATGGTAAATTTGTGCCATATTTTATTTGCATAAGGAAGTGTTGTGTGAGTAAATACAGTCCTCTTTTTTCACGTTTAACTTGAGTTGTTCTGTTTGAGAGTCTTTTGTTTGCTGGGAGAGTTTTACTGACAACAGATTTGACCAGGCTGAGCACATGCCTAGGCTGAAATATGTGATACTGAGAAATAGCTTTGGTGTTTTAGAATTACTCAATTACTCTGGGCAACAGC
Organism: Notiomystis cincta; assembly: GCA_013398075.1. NCBI lineage: Eukaryota > Metazoa > Chordata > Aves > Passeriformes > Notiomystidae > Notiomystis > Notiomystis cincta. The sequence continues at coordinate 8,142 of VZRX01008788.1, read as the reverse complement.
TAAACTAAAATATGCATAAATACATATATATATTACAAATCTAAGATAAGATAATGAGTTCCAAGTTCCTATTCACATTATTCTATTCCCATTTTTTACTATTAAAAAGTAGCCATTACTTCAAAACACTATTTAAAATGTGGAAGTTATATTACTGTATTTTAGGTAGATTATTTTTTCTGAACCAGTAACTTATTCCTTCACAAATACAAAAAGGAAATTAAGGCTGAAAATGTACACACTAAAATGAAGCAATGGAAGAAATGTGTTTTGGAGATGACAGGATTAGTAAATACTTAGGGAAATATTTTGATTATATTTAACAGAACTGAAAATTCAAACCTATTTCCACCTTTATAGCTGTTTACAGATATCTATTACTTCTACTACATAAAAGAGAATGTTGCAATTTAGAAAAAAACAGAATAATCAGTCCCTCAACTCCTTATTCAAGTCTAGACTGGAAAGTTGGAATGAGCATGAACAAATCCATTTATTTGGATCCATGCTTTCTATTATTTGCTACAAGCTTTCCTGATCACACACACCACACTTCTTTTGTTGAATCTTCAGCTACCTAATTATTCTTAATCTTGGTCTCTCCATTCTGCCCTTGCCTGTCCCGTGTATTTGTTCTGCTCCTTGTCAAGTCATGCTTTGTTTGAGACATCTCCCTCTCCCTCTCTCTCTCTCTGCCTTGATCCCATACCATGTATTCCAGCACATCCTATATTGAATGGGAAACTTTTATTTTTCAAGTTTCTTCTTCTGTTTTGGCATCTACAAATCTTTAATTCAATGGAGGTTTTTATAATTTTTTTTTAACACAGTAGCAGGGTCTTTGTAAATGCCCCACAAATCTACATCTGCATGCTACTACCATGTTAATTTTTTTTAACTTTGTAGCACTTTCTCTGTACCCTGGAGTGTCTTTGATATTTCTGTTTAATTATCTTCCTTCTACTTGCCTATCATGTTCTGATTAGTAGCTTGAGTGGGGGTGAACATCTAAGTCACCGTTTCACTGGCTGATAAAAAATTATCTCAGACCTCAAATAACAAAGTGCCTGTAGATTTCCAAGAGTTTCTGATTGGATCAACTGCTTCCATAATTTTTCAACTATAAAAATGAAATTACTTTATGGCATTTTAGGCTGAAGCATCTCTGATAAAAAGACTGTTTCAAAGAGCAAAAGCAATTGGACTAAAGGTCTAACAGTCATTGATTTGTTTGCTCATTTGTTGTTTTTTTTTTTTTAAATGAACTGACACTGCAATAATCAGAGGATGAGAATAAACAAATGAGAGAGGGAAATAAGGACTGTGGTGTGTGTATACTTAGGAAGGTTTGATAGAATTGCTCGAGATTGTATAAGGCCTTCAGCTATCATACATTTTGAGGCTTAACCTCCTGAGCATGGTTAAATATGTAAGGACAACTAAGTAATAATTCAAGATTAGAAGAGGAGACTGGGTTTCATTATAAACTCTTTTAGGAGGATAGTTATGTGAAGATAACATCACAGTTAAAGAACAAAATGAGATTATAAGATCTGTATAAGCAGGAGGTGAGTTCAGCTTCAAAGATAAAGCCAAAGGAATGTAGAAATGAGACATGCATTTCAGACTATTTGCATTGTTCAGTATGGGTACTGCATGGAGGCATTCATGTTGGAGAACATGAGGAAGAAAATTTCCATAAAAAAGCAACAAGAGAAGTAAAATAAACTGAATGTATAATAGAATTCATTCTTCACAGATGTAGAACAGAAGTCATATCAGTGTTTAAAACTCTAATTAGATAACATGAACAAAAGTGGTTTTGATGTGATACGTGTCCTAGCAAAGTCATACTATGGAAGGACCTAGAAGGAAAAATGGATAGCAAACAAAGACATATGCAATTTTGGCAATTGCTAAAATGAATTGCACCATTCTTTCTTTGAAAATAAAGTTTAGCATACAGGTAAGGATTTGGTTCTTCTACTGCTGTTCCTGGAACAATTATCAGGACTTACTAAGCATATCTGTTTACTCCTAAAAATAACAGGCTTTTCTTTTAATTATAATTGAACAGCATGAACAAAGAAACTGCTTCTAATATGCAGGATAAAAGTCAGTGAAGCTCTGGCATTTATACTGCCTAAGGATTGTCCAACCATTTATCTTGCTTTTTCTGCTTAAAATTAGTTTTCACTAGCCCACAAGTGGTATTCTCAGATTACATCAGACATCTGAGTTAGACAAATGGTTATGAAGTAAAGAAGCTTTCTCTTCTGACAGAACTCTCCTCCACAATGAGGAGCACTTTTCTTAGCTGTTTGTGTGACACAGTGAATGTGTCTTAAAAGCCATTTGAGAGCCTTTTACTCTGAAAGGCCGATTTAAAAGGGATGTGGCCACGTTGACACCCTTCTCTTTGAAAAACTCATACAGTTTTACAGGGACAAATCTTGATGACATCAGCATTTTATCTCATGCGAAGACAGTTTGTTAGGAATGGATGTGGGGGTTTAGATAAGTCCCTGCCTTTGCCCAGCCTCAGGCAGCAGGCAGGAGCTTTATTGAGGTGGCCAGCACCCCAAAACCCACTTTCTTCCTTAAGTTCTTTAATAATGGCTGATTCATTCAGAATGAATTATTTATTCAATAGACATAAAACTAACAGATGCAAGACTTAAACTTTAGACTACACAGGAATAAGGATAAAAAGAAACTCCTAGGGAATATACAACACAGGGTTAAAAGTACCATTAATTTTACAGCTAGAGAAGAAATAA
>VZRX01008787.1:219-24421 GCA_013398075.1 Notiomystis cincta | reverse complement strand
GGCTGCAGGAGTGCTGGGGGTGCAGGTGTTCAAGGGGTGTGGGCAGTGCTGGGTGGGGGAGATGCAGCGCGCAGGGGTCCTGGAGTACTTGAGGGTGCAGGGTGTGATGAGTGCAGGAGAGCTGGGGGTGCAGGGTTGTAGGGGTGTGTGGGAGTGCTGGGTGCCAGAGCAGGGTGGGCACTGGGGTGTAGGGGGTGCCAGGAGCCTGAGCAAAGCCACAGAAGGCGACAGTTCCCAGCTGGAGAACGAGACACAGCCCGAAGGCACAGCTCCCTGGCAGGATGTCCCTGTGAGGCCTTTACCAGCCTGCTGCCATCAGGTTGGGCGCTGCAGCCTCAAACCCCCCTTGCTTTCCCCCTGCTGAGCTCTGCTGGGCTGGGGAGCTGCTCCAGGTGTGTGTGTGGCTGTGCCTGGCTCTGCTGAGCTCTCCCAGCCGTGCTGAGTGCTCAGGGGCTGCCTGGCTGTGCTGGGCCAACAGGGCCTTTGAGCCACTCCTAAGGGAGGACTTTTTCCATTCCCCTACACCAGGCCCTCTATCCCAGCAGCTGCTGTGGAGGAACCCACGTGTAGAGGTTGCTTGTGCTCTCGTGAGAGATGAAGATGCTGAATCCACTGCTGGGGCTGCCTGAGACAAATGTGTGTGCACAGAAAATAGGGAACCTGGTTGGGGTTCCATTCACCTCACAGGGGGTGTCTCAGCCCCTGACAATTAATGGTGGGAAAGTTTCCCTCATGTGCTATAAGTCAAGGGGAAGCTGCCTTTGTTTTCAGAGACAGAAAGCATTTTGCTTTCAGAGCTGCTGCTGCCTGCTCAGGATCCCTGTGCTCTCGAAGGGAGGCCTGAGGAAGCAGAAATGTCTTTGTTTTCTGTAATCACCAGTGGAAAATTCATCATCCCCCAAATCTTTTATGTAATTTCTGCTTGAAGTTTTTTTTTCATAGAATCAGAGAATTGTTCAGATTAGAAAAGACCTCTAATATCATCGAGTCCAACCGTTATCCCAGCACTGCCATGGTCACCACTGAACCATGTCCCCAGGTCACCATCCTGCAGGGATGGCGACTCCACCACTGCCCTGGGCAGCTGTGCCAGGGCCTGGGCACCCTTTTGGTGAAGAAATCTTTCCTAATATCCAATCTAAACTGCCCTCAGTGCAACTCGAGGTCATTTCCTCTTGTCCTGTCCCTGTTCCCCGGGGGCAGAGCCCAAACCTGGCTGTCCCCTCCTGTCAGGGAGTTGTGCAGAGCCAGAGGGTGTCCTCTGAGCCTCCTTTTCTCCAGGCTGAGCCCCCTTCCCAGCTCTCTCACTTGCTTCTGGTGCTCCAGGCCCTCCCCCAGCTCCATTCCCTTCTCTGGACACACTGCAGCACTTGAGGTGTCTTTCTTTTCATGAGGGGCCCAAAACTGTACCCAGCATTCGAGGTGGGGCCCCACGAATAGAGGGGGAAAAGAGATTTTTGTTTAACATTCCAGCCCAAAGAATGTCCCTGCACCAGTTTGGGGCTTCTCCCCCAGCATTCCTGCAGCACTGAAGCTGTTAGAGATTGCCTTTGGATCACAGGGATGTTCCTGCAGTCCCTGGCACAGAAACTGCCTGTCCAGTGCTCAAACCAAACTCACCCCTCACAGCAGGGACAACAGCTGGGTTGTCCACCATCCCCACGCTGGGAGAGACAAGAACAAATGAGCAAAAAAGATCATTTTCATGCACCGTCCCCACTCCACACACCCTATTTCCCTTATTCCCAGCAAGAGGAGCCAGCCCTGACAGGTCTGGGGACATCTGGCTGTGTCCCACTGGTTTGGGCCAGGGTCCCAAGCTCTGCTCCCTGCAGAGGGTCCATGGTGGCATGTGCAGGGATGCACACAGCAGATGTGGTCCCCCTGACTGTACCCTTGCAGCACTGTCCCCCATGGTGCCACCCCTGTGGTCTCCATGCCAGGAGTTCAGGACTGGGCAGAGTCTTGTGCAAGAGCTGGCACCACGCCAGGGCCTCTCCAGTTGAGAGCATATTTGACATTCCCAGGAGGTTTTGATGTGGTTGCTCAACCAAGTTCCTTAAGGAAACTGAGAGGTCAGGGCTGTGCTAGCCCATGTGGGTGAGGGGTGGCTTATCCTGGTGCTGAGAGTTTAACCCTGGGTTACCAAGGCACAAAGAGGTGCCACCCCTGTGTCCCACGGTGCTCCTGGGGCTCCCAGCCACCAGGTCAGCCCTCCTCTGGTGCTGGCTGAGTGCTGCTGGGTGGGCCTCGTCCTCTGTGGGGTCCCACCTGCTGCAGGTGCTCTCATGGAGCCTTCTTGAGGTCCTGGGACCCCAGTGCTGCCTGGAAATGTCAAAGCATGCCCTGAAATGGCTCCTTTCCAGGTGATGGCTTGGTCACTGATTACTTGGAGTCCAGGAGTGCTGTTGGAGCCTGTGGTTACCATCACTCACCTGAGAGCAAAGCTGTTATTAAATATTCAAAACACTGGTTTTTGGCTCCCTTGGAAAGGGAGGCCTTCCCAAGGACCAGCTGAAGCAGTGCTGTGTTTGATGCCATTGAAGCTTTCCACCAGCTGCAAGGGAATCTGGAGCATTCTGAGTCTACTTGCCACCACCAAAGCTGGTGTGTGCCACAGCAGTGACGTGTGCCACGTGGTCACCATGTTTGTTCCTGCCATCCCAGTGAGTTGTTGCAAGGGAAGGGAATGGATTGCCAGCCTGGAAAACCCCAGGCCAAAATTACAGTCGTGTGGATAGGACATGATCTTATACCTTGGATCTTAAAATATATTTTCTCAGATGTAAGAAAGAAATGTTTTACGAAGAGGGAGGTGAGGCCCTGGCACAGGATGCCCAGAGAAACTGTGGCTGCCCCATCCCTGGGAGTGTCCAGGGCCAGGCTGGACAGGGCTGGGAGCACCCTGGTCTAGCAGAAGGGGTTGGCAGTAGATGGCCTTGCAACCCAAACTGTTGGGTGATTCTGTGGAGGAGAGGCTTTTCCTGAGCCCTGGGCAGGACCTGCCCTCCCAGGGACAGGGTTCTCAGGACGCTGCAGCCCAGGGCTCCCAGCACCAGTGCTCTGCCTGGCTGGGCTGCACCTCCCACCAAGCACAGGAACACCAGGAGAAGGGTAAGGACAGCTGGGGCCAAACCTGGGGTTTAAGTAGGGGAGTGAGGAACAGGAGCAATCTTGGCTGTGCTGAAACCCCTGGCTGAGCTCAGGGGCTTAATCCTAGCTCAGGGCATGAGATTTTGGAGAGATTCCTTTCCTTTGTCTGCTGGGGTCCCTGTGGTCTTTAAGGACCAGGTGAGGCAGTTTCTGAGGACACTCAGATCAAACCCTGCTGCACCCCTGAGAGAGGGCAAGCCCAGGATGGGGTTTGGCAATAGTGCAGGTGATGGTTGAGCACAGCTCCCAGCACTGCTCAGAGTCAGTGCACAGAGGATGGAGGCCAGGTAAGCGTGGAACAGATGGAGCTGGTAGGAATTGAGATCAAAAGGCAGGAAACCTGCTTAACTGATCATAATCTGCATCCAACAGCTGAACTGGAAAAACTCCCAGCACCTGATGGGGGATCTGGGAGGGGAGACAACACCCCTGACCCAGCTGTGACCCTGGCGCTGCTCCTGCATGCCTTGGCCGGAGCCTGCCCTAAGAGCTCTGCTCTGGATAGCAAACTGAAAGCATGAGGAAAATGCTGTGTGTCCTGCTGGCCAGAGGGTGCAGGAAAACTGTCCAGGTACAGTCTGCAAGTCTCCAAGTTCTCCTGCCTGATGGCAGTGGGGGAGGAAAGACTTGAGGAGGGGGATGCTGAATAAAGCCTGTCTCACAACTCACACCTCTATCACTGTCTCCAGAGACACTATTAAAGGCAACAATGTTACACCAAATTACCTGAAAAGGCCAAGTCCTGAGTCATGCATTGACCTTCAGGGAGCTTGCAGAAGGTCCATAGCCTCTCCAAGAGCCCGAGCATCGTGCAGGGGCCCCACAGAGAACACAACTCCCCCCCCAAGCACCTGGCTGGGCTGGCTGGGGCACAAGGAAGGGCTGACCTGGCAGTAGGAACAGGAGGATTTCTCTGCCAGGATGATGGAAATGCAGTAGGTGAAAGGATGTTCCTTGGTATCTGTTCCTTTTGCTGCTGCTGGGCCGGGAAGCAGATTTGTTCCTGGGGAGGGGAGTGGGCAGGGAAGACACTGGGCAGCAATTCAGCTGCATTTCGGGGACCCATGGGGTGGGGAAGGGGTAGGTCATGCACACAGCCCTGAGCTGGGAAGCTCAGGGAGCCCAGGCAAGCTCAGACTCATTCAGCAGGAAGATTGACTCTTTTTTCCCTGGATCTCACGCTGGGTCATGTCAGGGCTTGTGATGTGGGTGGGCACAGACTGGGAAGATCCCATCTCCTTCCCAGTCCTCACTGCCCAAGTGGGTGTGCAATGCCAAGGGCAGCTTTGAATAGCTCCAAAATACTTCACAGAATATTTCCATCTCCATGCTTTATGACAAAATGTTTTTCTCTCTTCTATCTTTTCCCCCCAGACTTACCAGTTAAAAAGACAACCTAATAAAACCCAAATATTATTTTGTTCTGATTTCAGAAAAAAAAACCCTAAGAATTCAAAACTCTCACTCTCATGTAACTGGAGGCAATTGTGAACACATGACTTGTAAACTGCATGGGAATCTCCCATGCTAGGAAGAAGGGAGGCTCAGGTTGGATACTGGGGACAATTTCTTCCCTGAAAGGGTGGTCAGGCACTGGCACAGCTGCCCAGGGAGGGAGTGGAGTCACCATCCCTGGAGGTGTTCAAGAAATAACTACACATGGCAATTCATGATACAGTTTAGTGGGCACAGTGGGATTTGATCAGAGGTTGCACTCGATGATCTTGGAGGTCTTTTCCAACCTCAGTAATTCTGTGATTCTGCTTTAAGGCTGTTGAGAAGGTGTTGGCTGAAGGTGGAGAGGAAAGCAAGCTAAGGAACGCTGTTTGCTGACCGTGCACCAAGCCATCAAGGTGTGTCTTTAGCAAGAGGACCTTCATGGGGCACGTTTGGAGCAAGCCCAGCCCTGCCCACAAAGGATGCTCAGCCAGGACAGAGGCTCTGTTTATTTCAGGGTAGCTCTACCAGGGCTGTGTCTGACGGGGTGAACATTTGTGTGCAGCTGAAAGGCAAACCGCGCTCCTGGCGCCTGCCAGCTGCAGTTCCTCCGCACAGCTCACTCCTCTGCTTCAGGATCTTGCACCCCTCAAAAGCCAAAGCTTCTTTCTGTGGGTGAAATCCACCTGGAGCCAGCAGCAGTGGCCACCCACTGCACCACCTCACCTTGCTCATCCCCAGGTCCGAAGCCACAGTTCCTGTGGGTTTGCTCAGCTCTGCTCATCCCGAGGGATGTTGGTGCTGCTGCTCTGGGGCCCGGCAGCATCAGGAGAGGTTTTGGTGAAGGTGTCCCCGAGGCTGGTGCAGGAGAGGTCAGAGCAGGGGGCCAGAAGGCTGGTGGGAGCCCTGCATTAGTGGCCTCCCTCCTCTGGCAGCTGGGAAGCGTAGAGAGCCAGTGTGTGATGGAGGAACTGGTACTGCTCGCTCGTCTGGATCATCCCACCTCTGCAAGGGAAAGGCAGCGCCCACTGACACTTCACCAAACACAGAGCCCTGTTCCCAGCTCTCTGCTCACAGGGCACAAATATTCCCACTTCACCAGCCATGTCAAGGTGCCTCTGAAACAGGCACCAGAGCAGCCCAAAGAGTGCAGGTGTTCAGAAGCATTGGGCATTGAAAATGAGAATAGCAGCTGATTTGGTGCTAATTTTCACCTGTACTTCTTGAAAAGTGGCCAGATGGAATGCTTCTGGATTTAGTGGCTGAGCTGGAAGGGAGGAGCAGATGGCTGCCAGGTTCACAGGCTCTCTCCTCTCCCTCATGTCCTCAGGTTACAGCTACAGCAGCTCTAATAGCAGAACCAGCCCAGCACTGGGAATTGTTTGCTATCCACACATCTGCATTCCCCAGCAGCCCTTCTGGTTTCCATCAGAAATAGTCCCCATGCCCCCTTGGGATGCCCATCCCCATGTCTCTGCCACACCCCTGCCACACCCCTCCTCCCAGGCCTGGCACCCTCCGAGGAGCCACCTGCCCCTGTACCCACCTGTCTATGCGGAGCCGGCACACAATTCCAAGGATATCCACCTCCCCCTTGTCCTTCAGCTGCTGGCACCCGATCCTGGTGGCAATGAAGCAGCCGGTGCGGCCAATGCCTGCGCTGCAGGACAGACACAGCTGGGCTGAGCACTGGCAGCATCCACTGCCCACACCTGCGTCTTGCTGAGCTGGAAGCACTCCTGCATTGGTTTGCTGCTGTGGTTTCTTCCTAGAGGGATGCTGGGGTCCTGGCCCCAGCTGCCAGACCAAGCTTGGCCAGGCACCAAAAGCCACGGGCTGGGGTCACTCTGCCATGGCAAGGAGTTCTTGCCATGTTGCACAGCCTGGCTGAGGCTGCTCTGGAAGCACAAAACCTGTCTGTGCCCCATCCTTGCGCAGTGCAGGCGGCTCTGCAGCCCCTTCCCCGCCCAGCTGGGCTCTAATCCCAGCACCAGTGGTTTGCACTCAGCCTCCAACAGTGCATGGTGAGTGTGTTCCATAGGGTGCTCTGCTCCACTGTCCCCAAATTCACTTAGCAAGGAGAGAAAATAGGCAGAGGCCACCTCCTGCAGGAGGGCTGTCCTGAAACATTGCTCCACATCCAAGCCACAGGCCATTCTTAGTGACAGAGGGAGCAGGAATCATGGAATTCCAGAAAGGGTCAGGTTCGAAGGGACCAACCATGGGGTCATCTGGTTCCATCTCCCTGCTCAGGCAGGATCCTGCAGAGCTGAGCTGTGGGTGTACAGTGGGGCTGGTGGCTGGGTCCCAGATGCAGCCCTCTGCTGCTCCCAGCCTGCTGCCCATGGGCCTGGGTGCAGGCTGTGCCCTGCTAACGCCACCATCCTGCTGCCAGGACAGGAGCAGCCGACTGACAGCTCTGCTGTGGGGTGCCCTGGGGTTTCTGCACCGCAGCAGGACCGTGCATGAGGACTCACGTGGGATTCTCCCCTCAGGCATTTGCAGGCTGACCTCGAGGCGAAGCACAGACAGGGCTCAGGTGAGGTGCAAGCTCTTACCTGCAGTGCACCACGATGGGCCCTGGGCTGGCTGCAGTCTGCAGAGTCTCCTCCACCTTGGACACCAGGTGCAGCAGGGGCTTGGCTGACTCGGGCGTTTGCTGGTCCGGCCAGCAAGGGAAGAGGATGTGTTTGACCTTGCGGCGTTCCTTTTTAAGCTTTTCCAGCACGGAACAAAGAGACATTGGGATGTGAGAGCAGAGGCCAAATGAAACACGGAGTCTAGCTCAAGTAGAGGCCAAGCAGCCTGCACCCATCTCACTGCTCTCCTCACCAACCCCCTTTGAGCCTCTGCCAGACGTGGGAGAGACCCCTGGGCCAGAGACGATGGATGTGTCCCATCCCAGAAGATGAGAACAGATGCAGAGTGTTCCAATACTGTCACCTGAGTCCAGGCAAAGTCCTTTAGGCTGCTGTCAGCCCAGGGTGACTGCAGACAGCCCGTGGGGCAGAGCCCAACAGCACACTGCAAAAACACTGGGCTGGTGGTGCTGCTCTGCCCAGGGCTGAGTCCTGCCCCTCCCAGCCTCCCCAGGCAGGAGAGGCTCTGCAGACCCCTCCTCTGGCAGGGAGCTCCTGAGAGTCATGAACCCTCCTCTTTCCTGTCACACAGCACTGCCATCCCACTAGAGACCCAGGGGGCTCAGAGGCACTGCTGGGCCCCAGAGTGCTCCCTCTCTGACCCCGGGATGAGGCTCAGACCCACCTGGATGGAGAGATCCCGGACCACGTACTCCACAGACTCGCTCACCCCCTGCACATGGATGGTGAAGGGGCCATAGGTGCCCTCCTTCTCGGGCCAGTAGTGGACGCATTTCTAGAGAACAAGGCAGGTTTGTGGCTGTGGAGATGCTCAAGGCACCCACTGGATGCTTGAACTGTGCTTGGGTCAGTGCTCCTCGGAGGGGGCATCACCCTGGGGGTGGTAGGGGAGTGGGGAAGGTGGATGTAGTGTGTTACAGAGGAAAAGCAAGGAAGGGATAGATCCCTATCCCTGCATCTGCTGCCCTGCACCCTCTCCCATGCCCTGCCCTGGCTTTCAGGCCCCAGGGATGTATATCCCTTCTCAGCCCTGGAAGCTTCCAGATGCAGCAGGACCCAGGGCACAGGGCGGCTGTCAGCTGGGAAAGAAGGGAGAATGAACACAGTCAGGAAAGAGAGTTTCCAGTGCTCAGTTCCCCCAGGCAGGTGCTGTTGGCTCCCAGCCCAGCTGGATCCCCTGGCTGAGAGCTCCCAGCCCAGGGGAGAGCAGTGAAGAGCCAGAGGCACTCCGCTGCCCACTGCTTCTGCCCCATTCCCGGGAGTTGCCCTAAATCCTTTATCCCATTATCCAGCTGGTAAAGCGTGTCCAGAGCACACAGCCATGCAAGGAGGAAAACCTTTCCCAGATAGGGCCAAGGCTGCAGCCCTGGGGCTCTCCTCCTCCACTCGTGATTCATCAGGGAATCCTCTGAGATGAAAGCACAGTGAGGGGTGCACAGCCCCCACATCTGGCCTCGCACAACCCTCCACTGTCATCAGTACCCCACGCCCCGCTGTGCCCTGGCTGGGCGGTGCCTGGGCCTGGGGAGGGTCACTGGTACCTCCTTGCGCTCCTGGAGCTCGGTGATCATGACGATGAGAGGCGCCTCCTCCTGCCACACCATCTCCCAGAAGTCGGTCACGGTGTTCAGCATGGGTCCCTGCGTGGCAATGTACTCCCGGGGCCGCCCCGCGTGGCCCTGCCGAGCACACACCTGTCAGGGCACCTCGAGGGCAGCAGGGCCTGGCTTCAGGTCACTCCAGCCCTCACGAGGCTTTTCTGCCTCTGCAGTTTACAGGCTGAGCCACACATGCTGTTTCCTACTAATCCTGTCCTTACAAGACTTCATGGATCTGCTAAGGAGCTGCCAGGCATCCTCCCCATCCCTCTGCTCCCATCATGCAGGAGCAAGTCCTTGAAGCTGGCCTTGTGCAGCCGAGTTCCTGCAAGCATCCCCAGGCTACCAGTGTGACAATAGCCAGTGTGATGGATGCCCTGGTGAGGCAAAGCTCACATAAGGAGCCCATCCTCACTGTGGGCATTTCCAGAAGGATGAGCCGGAATCCCTATTTCACAGCTCCAAGCATCCTCTGTCTCCAGTCACTTCTCCTAATATAAAATTGCCAAAGGAAAATCAGGGCCTTCCCAGCAATCCTGTTAATGGTTTGGTCTCACAAGAAGTTGCACAGGCCCAGCTAAGGGATAGGAATATTATCAGGAACATTTTGCAGAGCCCTATTTTCATGCCTCGAGATTATTTCTTTTTCCTAGGAAATATAATTTTCCATTCAGGAGACCTGGAGGTGTCAGCCCTGGCAATTCCACCTTCCCCCCATACCCATGCTCAGAAACATTTCATGGAACACCATCAGCAGGAAGAGCATCGATCCTGGGTGGGGCTGATGTGATCAAACACCTGCAGAGCCCTCCCAGATTGCTGTGCCTCCCAGGCATGCCCAGGCAGCCCAGGTTGCCGATTTTCTGATGTGCCCACAAATTCCTGCACCACTACACCCTTGGAGAGGAAAGGGGAAGGAAGGGGTCAGGAAATAGCAGCTGCACACAGGGAGTGTGGGCACAGGTGTGCTCAGGTGTGCAGCCGTGCATTGTCACAGGCAGTGCTCGTGCAGTGTCAGCAGTCATGTGGGACACTGGGGATGCCACACCTCCCCCGGGGTGTAGGGGCAGAGTGGCAGTGCCACCTGATGTGCAGCTGCACACAGTTCCTCTGCTGCCCATGGTCACACTGCCCTCGCAGCCTCCCCGCAGCTCCGGGCACGGTGCTCCCCTCTGAAGGTGCTCTGACCCTCCCTGCAGGGTGCTGATTGCTGCTGCCTCCTGTCTCCGTGGCTCTCAGCCACAAGCACTATCGCAAAAGAAATGTTCCTAACTGCCCTGCAGTCCACCCTGCACCCTCTGAGCACCTCCCAGGAGTTTGTCTGCCGCCCCTGGTAGCACTTTTCTGGGCTACTTTGCTAAGTCCTGCTTTCCCTCACTGCCAAGCACTCACAGCATCCATGGCCCCACCTGTGCTTCCCAGTGCCCAGTCCCAAGGGAAGGGTGCTGAAGTGAGATGAATTGCTCACAAAGAAGCCTACCCACCAGGCAAAGCTGGCACCTGGCTCACGTGAGATCCCATTCTGGGAGAGACTGCAGTCTGGAAGGCTTTGCAAAGGGATGGATATCAAAATCAAGTTGTCTGAGTAACACCCTAGGGGCTGGAGATTTCTCATTCTCTGGAAGGGGACCCCAATGGGTGCCAAAAACAAGCCACCCCCCATATTCATTAGCTCTCCTCTTGGGAAATTGCAGCAAGCTCCCTGAGTAGTAGAAAAGGACACGCAGGATGTGTGAGGTTTGAGGATCTCTGAGCTGCCACAATCTGCTGTGTGTGAGGAGGAGGTGGAGAAGCCCCTGCAAGGGAGCCTTTTGGGGTGCTCAAATGTGCCCAGGAGCCGAGGGCAGCTCATGAGACTCTCCCACCCAAAGGAACAGCCCTGTACACACAGAGCCACATCCCTCCAGCTCCTAAAGGGCTGCCGAGTTAAGTCTGCTGCCCCAGGGCACAGAGAGCAGGTGACAGTGCCCTGGCATGTGTGACCCAGTGTGGCACCTGCAGGCTGGTGTCTCGTGAGCCCTGCTGCAGGCCCTGGGAGGACACTCACCGTGATGTAGTTGGCATTTATGTAGCTGCCTTCCTCCTGGGTCCCAGCCCTCCTGAGGCAGACCCGGCTCTCAGGATCTGAAAGATGCCGCAGGTATTACCCAAGGGACAGATCCTGCCCATCCTCCCTGCCTTGACCTCAGGGGCTGGAGGCTGAGCCCTCATGCTCCATGCCATACTCAGAGCTGTCTGCACCCTCCCTCAGGCCTGTTCTTGTCCCACTTCAGCCTCACTGCCCTGGCAGGGCTCAGCCTGGCTACAGCCCAAACTGCAGGTACCGTGGTGAGCAGGTGGGGAACTCACCTGCAGTGACCCCCAGCACAACCCCACAGTACCTGACTGCAGCCCAGCTGAGTCCTTGCAGAGCATCCTCAGCCTTTACTCTCTCAGGGCCATGCCCTTGGGATGTGTAAGGCCCATGGGTGCTGCATGCCTGGGCAGGACTCCCCAGGGAGCAGCTCCCCAGGTACCACCCACAGCTCTGTGTACACCTGAAACTCAGCACCCAGCTCCTGCAACAGGGGCTGTAGGAGCAGGCATGGCAGGAACAGCACCAGCACCCAGGATTGCCCACCCCAGTGCCAGGGCTGCTCTGAGTTATCCCTCATCCATGAGCAAACACAGGCGAATGGGAGGCACAGGGACACAGTGGCACGTACTGGGGAGGATGGTTTTGTATCTGTCCTTGAAGGCACGTCCAGGGATTTCCAGCTCCTCCGGACTCACGAAGTTGGGTGGGATTTTCTGCAAGGGGAGAAAACAGCCATGAGGGAAAGCCCACTGCTGCCACTTGTGTGCCCTGGTGGTGGCAGACTTGGTCACTCAGATGACCCAGAGGCATCACCAGAGATGCCAGCTGCTGAGATGAGTCCTGTCTTTACTCCAGTTGTGGTGGGACTCCTTCCAGAGAGGCAATATTGGGAGAAGAGCGTGGCATGGGAGGGCAGGACAGGGTTTTCCAGGGGCCCCAACAGGACCTGTGTGCACCAAGCAGCAGGTGGTACTCGGGCACCCCTCCCCTCCATTTGCCTGCCCTCCCACTGCGGCTGTGGGGCACAGCTGGGCTCAGAACCTGATGTTCACCCTGCCTGTCCCACCACTGCCAGCCCCTGCCACCCCTCCTGGTGAGGAGGCAGAGGGAATCCTCGCACCGAAAACTCCTCCTGGAGCTGTGCCAGGCTCTGGGCGTGCTGCTGGAGCTCCTGTTTCCTCAGCACGTGGCTGGATGTCCTCAGAAACTTCAGCGTGATGTCCCGTGGCGTGCAGACAGGCTGGATGGGCTCCACGTTCCCCAGGGAGCTCATGTCCAGCACTAGGGATACATTGGAGCCCCTCCTGAAAGGCAAGGGGGTCCCTGGCTGACCTACTGCCACCCTGGGACAGAAGGACAGCCCATCCCACCATATCACCAGTTGAATCCACCCCACACCGAGCAAAAGCCAGATAGAGACCCCAGTAGATGGGGAGACTGAGGAACAAGGAATTAGTTGATCATTTTGCCTTTTTGCTGGGAAGCCCCTGAAGGACGGTGTCAAGGTTTGTCCTGGGCTGGGTGGGGGCCAGGGCTGCCTCCACACTCAGACCTGCTGCCTGCACATGCTGTCAGGAAGGAATTTTAGGGGAGCCCTGGAGATGAGCAGTGCCACGGGTACCCTGGCCAGGGCTGAGCCACTCTCACCTCTCCTGGAGACGCACGTGTTTCTTGGCAGAGGGACTGGGCTTGTTCAGCTTGTCCATGTCTGCTGCAGCTGCCTGGGCTGCCAGGCTGCTCTTATGAACTCTGGAGCACACCAAGCAGGCTTGGACCATGCTGCAGCAACCACGGAGCCCTCGTCCTGAAGCACAGCGGGAGCACACGGGGGGCCCTCAGTTCCTAGGAAGTCATGGAGCCATCAGAGGAAAAACAGCTGGAAAAGAAAAGTCAGAGCTGAGAGACACCACAAGGCTGGGTGGAGCCCCTGACAGATGGTCTGCAAGCAAGTCCTCAGTTGTCCTGGAACAAGGACCCCCAGCCCCTGCATCCACGCAGATGGAGAGCTCTCAGCACATTCACCTTCAGGAATATCTGCACCACTGGTGATCCTGGGCACGGCACTGGGGACCACCTGAGCTGAGGACACCCAGTCTGTGTGGTGGCAGGGCGTGGTCTGGTTTGGGGGACCCCCAGATGCTCTCCACCTCCATGGAAGCACAGGCCCTGTATTTCCAGCCCTTCCCCATCATGTCTCCCTATTTGGCCTGGGGACGGGGTGGGAAAGAGTGAGAGCTGGGACACACGAGCACAGCAGTGCTCAGCAGGTGACATGAGGTGGCCATAGCCACTGCACGGAGTGTGGCCATCTCCTGCTGCAGAGAGACACAGAGCAGGCACCCTCAACAGCCTCGTGGCTCTGCCAAGGGAGGGATGGTCCTGGCACAGCCTCCTCCATCCTGCAGGTCACAGCAACTGTCAAGAGGAAACTGCTTTATCTGTGTGGTTGAGCAAGAGGCGATGGGGCAGCCCAGCTGGGGAAGGTGGCAGACATCCTCCATCACCAGCTCACAGGAAGATGCAGGTGATGCTGATTCACCTCTGGGCAGAGCTCCTCATGGTGCAGGCAGCACCCTGAGATCCTGAGCCTCTTTCTCATCCCCATCGTCCTCGGTGAGGAGGAGACAGACTCACAGAGACAGGGAATGATGCAGAGTCAGAGCTCTTCGTGGGCAAAGAATGGGATCGTGGCAGCCCGTCTGCTCAGGGAGGTCTTGGAGGGAGCTGGGCTCCACATGGCCGTTGGGAAGGCAGCTAGGGAGGGCAGGAGCTGTGTCCCTTGATTCCCTGCTGCCCAGTGGCATTTCTGGGGGTGGCAATGCCACCACTGCCACACACACCATCCCCATGCCCCATGCAGGCTGTCCTGGTGTTCCCCAGGCAGGCAGGACAAAAGCAGCTGCTCAGCAGCACCAGGACAGATCCTGACCAGGGACAGCCCAGGCTCCCATCCCAGCAGCTGGCCCTCGCATTCCATCCAGGAAACACTTGGGAGATGCCCTCGCTATCAGAGGGGCCCTGGGAAGTACCTCAGCTGCCAGCACCTGCAGGGAGAGTGCTCACGTCACCTGCCCAGCATCCCAGCCCTGCCCGGGGCTGCCCATCCACAAGCACATGCCCGCTGCCCCTGGGCACCAGGGCCCGGCGCTGCCCGGCAGGGCTGGCCCGGGTGGGCCGGGGGCTGCCTACCTGCTGCCCTGTGGCGTGGGCTCGTCGGTCCCGGCACAGGCCCGCGCCTGTCGGTCTGACACCACGGTTTGAAAGTGTTCAGGAAGCTGCTTATCAAAGGAGCTGCTGCCTCTGCTGCTTCCTCTCCCTCCTTCTCCCCCACCCCGACTGCCGCCCACACACATACCGGCCACATCTCTGCAGCTCGGCTCTGCCGGGCCGCCTGCACACCCAGCCCTGCTGCCAACCTTCGTCCTGCGCCTGTGGGCACGGGCTGGCCTCCCCAAACCCCTGGAGTGTCTCCACAGACGTGTCCCATGGGGCTGCTGGGGTGTGCTTGGTGCCCTCTGTGATAAGCCATGACCAGTGCTGGTGGCAGCCATGGGGCACGGAGGGAAGGGCGAGACCCGGCCACGGGGGCCACTGGCAGGAGGGTTGAGGCAGGACGCTCCTCATGGTGCAGCCGTGCCAGTCTGGGGGCACCAGACCCCACCTGCCCCACGGGAGGCCAGAGGGAATCCTGCCATGCCTGCTGTCCTGCCCGTGTCCTCTGGGCCATCCAGCTGTTCCCCATCCTGCTGTGCCATGTGCCAGGGCTCGCTCAGTGCCTCCCACCCTCAGTGCCTGCCCATGTGCAGTGTGCTCCTTGTGCCACCCCACCGTCCCCCAACCCATGTCCACGTGCGGACATCCCTCTGCACCGACGACCATCCCTGGGTACCTCAGGGGAAGATGCGTGGGTTCCCCTTCCCCAGCAGGGAAGGGCAGGGGTGTATTTGGGGAGGAAGGTCCCTGGGGTCTGGCTCAGGTAGGACAGGTCTGCCCCTGGGGCACTGCACATCCTTCCTGACGCATCCTCACTGCTCTTCCTGTTTGCTCTTGCCCAGGCTCTGCACGCTTCCTTCCTCCTGAGCCCGCACGCCGCCAGACACACGGAGCACCCCGAACACCGCGGCCGTGTGGGCTCCGCGGCTCCTCCCTCTGCCCCGGGGAGCCCCCGGCCGGAGCCACCCCAGCCCAGCTCCCTGAGGGGACCGTGGGGAGCCGGCAGCGCCGCTCACCTCGCTGGAGAGCTGCGTGTCTGTGCACACCTGTGTGTTCGCAGGTGTGCCAGAGCGACACCTTCCCTGGCCAACCCCGGGACACCCTGCACCGCCACCTTCTACCCAAGGACTAGGAGATCACAGAAGTGCAGAGCAAAGTGCTGGGCTTGGCCAGCAGCAGAACAGCCTTGCCCTGGAGAAAAGGCCACCAGCACCTGTCTTACCTGCAGATCCCGGAGTGGCTGGAGGATAGACCGAGGAACTGCTCCCTGCCCTCTGTGGGATGAAAGAACACATCTGTAAGGCCTAGAGGCAGCCCCACCACACACTGCCCTTCTTCCCACCTGTCCCTGACAGAGCTCAGGACTTCCTAAGATGACCAGCACTGCAGGACTTAACAAGGTGGCTGCATAAACTTGCTCTCAGTAGGAACCAGAGTAAACCAACAGGATTTTTGCTGGAGTAACAGGCTGTCTGACATGCAGAAGCTTCCTGAGGCTGGGACTGTATCTGCCCGCTAAGTGTGGAGGGCACCTGTCCCATCTGGGTGTCTTTGAGCTTAAGGGGCTCCTGAGGATGCAGCCAAGACACAAACACTGCTTTTTCTGCCTTTTACTGGCCTGATCTTGCTGCCCCCTCACTGTTCTGTTCCTCTGCCACTGGTGGGCAAACAAGGGACAAGCTCAGTGTGGCATTGGGGCAGATACCACAGGGCCGCCAGCACATGGAAGTGACCGGGAGTGTCTCAGTGACATCTGTGTGCTCACACTCCCTCACAGCCTCCCCAGCTGCTGGGCACCTGTGACAGCCAGGATGGACACAGCTGGGCCCTCACAGACCTCATAGGGTCCAGGGAGCATCCACAAATCTGCCAGCACCCCAGAGGAGCACAGCAATGTGGCTGTGACAGCTGGGCTGTCCAGGATCCCTCTCTGGACCCAGGAGGCACCACAGCACATCCTGATCCTCTGCAGAGAGTGCAGTGGGCAGGAGAGCCGGGACAGCACTGACCTTTGGGAGATGAATTTTGGCTGGTTTTCTCCGAAGGCAATGGCAACCTTCTACCAACATGATTTTATGCAAGACACAAACTCCAGCTGCAAAAGGGGTATGAAACAAAGGCTTTTATGGAGGCCAGGAGCTTCCTGTGTGCTGCTCGTTTTAGTGACCTGTGTGATTTGAGAGATTTGATGGGCATTTCAAAGGATTTCAGCAGTAAGTCCCTTCCTCGTGCCAAGTTCTGCTTTGGTCATGAAATGCCCCTGGATGCTGCAGGAAAGATGCTGATGCACTTCCTTTACAAAATGGCTTATTCAGTTCCACTCAAATTTGGTCATGACAATGGACCACATTCAGGGTAAGAAGAGGAAACTGAGATGCTGGGATGCAATGTATCCTCTGCCTCTGAAGCATCACAACACCAAGGTGCTCATGCTCAGGGGTGTCCCCAGAAAAGCCTTGCAGCACTTTCCTCTGCTGCTCACAGACCTCCCCGTGCTGCTGGCTTGGCTCTGCCTGTCATGCACATGCCTGTGTTGGCTGCAGCTAAGCAGGACACCCAGGATATAGGCTCTGGAAACTACACCTGGCCCCTTTTGGCTTTTCCTGATGCAGAAAACTCCTATGGAGACTGAAGGGACTGTCCTGGCCATGGTGACTCACCCAGGATAGAAGGAACACAGGAGGGAAGTAGGGATGAAGTGTAGGGATGTGCCATGGCCCAGGCTCCTAGGAGCAGAAAAGTCTGCACTGCTGAGATGCCCTGACCCTTACATGCCTCTGATGGTGCACTGCTGAACCCCAGTGTGCTCCCACCTGCCAGCAGGGCTGTTCTTCCTCCCTTCTGCCAAAGCACCAGGTGCATTTGAAGGGAGAGCATGGGAAGGGACACAGAGCTGTGGAGACCCACGGCATGAAAATGAAGGTGCTGGTGGAAAGCAAGGCGTGAGCTGGTAGAGACAGAGGGAGACCAGGAGCAGATGGAGCCAGAACACACTGCTTGACCCAGGGCATTTTTCAGCTCTCAGTGCCACTCCAGCAGCAAGCTGTCCCCTGTACCTTGTTGCACCCACCCACCCACATCTGAATGACCCCTGCCCCCCTCCTGCCCACCTGCCGGGATGCATGGTGGGTGCACACCCACACGTGCAGAGCAACATCCTGGTCACTCATAGGTGCCCATCCGTGTGGGTGTGCAGAGGCCTCGAGCAGTGAGCTCCAGACATGCCCTCCTTCCTGCCCTCCCTCCTTCCCTCCCTCCCCCCCAGTGCACGTTTTGGCCCGTCACTTCTGGCCAGCTCTGCGCCCCAGCTGCCAGCTGGCTCCTCCTGAGGGACACTGGCTGGGTTTGCAGAGGGGTGCAGTGGGGAGCAAAGAGCTGGGAGATGCTCTGGCCGGGGGCTGTGCCTTCCGTGTGCAGCTGTGCTTGTCCCATGTCACATCACCAGCTCTGCTCCAGCTGCATTGGGCTGGCCTGGGGAGCAGAGCTGCTGGATCCTCCAAGCAGGGACTGCTGGGGCCAGGAAGGACCTGGCTTTGAGGGGAGACAGTGTCCAGTCTGGGGGCAGATCCCAACGCAGGGTCAGTCTGCTGTAAGGACAGGACCAGAACAGCCATTGCAATCTGGTGTGAGCAAAGAGGAACCTGACAGTCTCCAGGGGCAAAACCCAGGAGGGAATGGGAGAAACAACACTGAAGGAAATGGCTCTGGGCAGAGTGTTCCACTGGGCCACTGCTGTGCCCCTCACTTTTCTGCCTCCCTTCCTGGGTGGGGAAGGACTGGTGAGGTCACAGAACATGAACATCCCTTATCCCCCAGCACTCCTTTCTGCTCTGACCTTGGTGGCAGTGGGGTGTCAGGGGTGATGATGATGCTCACAGTGGTGCTGGGAGGGTTGGTGATGGAGGGATGGACATGAAGGGAAGAGTCCCACACCAGCCATTCACCCTGGCCCAACCAGGGATGCACCAGACATGGGATCCTCTATGTCCTCTGTCCATGGACATCTGTGCATTAGTGTTATCTGTTGAGATATAAGGACTAGGAAAGTCTGTGACAGAGTCTCAGGGGCCTTGAAGGGTCCATATAACTGTGGGTTTATTTTCAGCAAGATATGGGCACCCTGTGCAGTTGGTGGTCTGGGGAGGAAAATCTGGATTTATCCCTGACTGGTACTTGCAGTTTGTTCACTTGCATTTTAAAACTCCACTTCCATGGGGTCATCTTGCACCCCTGGCCATGATTTCATAGCCAGTTCCTTTTGTGCAAGGAGCACCTTCTAGCTCCAGAATGGGACCTGTTTTCCCACTAACAACCAGCCAATGCCCCTTTCCGCCCCACCACCCCTGAGCACGGACTTCCTCACCCAGCCTCCCTGCCCTGATACACACCCCAGCACCTCTCCTCAGCCTCTCCAAGCAGCACTGTAGCCCCAAAGTCACCTCAGCCTGGGCAGGCACTGAGCTGACACCCAAAGCACAGATGCTGCCCAATAGTCTCACTCCCCAGGATTGCCTACCACACCGTGGCTTTGTCCCATCAGGCCCCCATCACCTCTGGGTCCGGCATTCAGGAAGGGATGGTTCTGCTTCCGTTGACACGACTGGGAGTCAGGATGTCCTGCAGGCTTTTGGAAATTAGCCCATCTCCTCCACTGCCTAAACATCGCTCGCAGGCTTGAAGGTGAAGCAGCTGCCTCGGGACCGAGCAGACTCTGTGCAGACCGGCCGATCGGCTGCCGGCAGGGCACAGCAGGACGGAGCAGTCGTGCCGAGCATCCCGCAGCGGTGGGGGAGCGAACGGCCGAGGCTCGGCACCTTACCTGGGGGGCCCGCGTCACCCTCCCGCCGGCCTGGGGACAGCCGGGACTCGGGAGCTGAGGGAAGCTCCTCCGCAGATTGCTTTTCCGGAGAACAGCGTCTCGCTATTCCAGCGTCCTCCAGGGGAGCGCGTTCCCAAGGACAGCCCCGGCACGAGCATCCTCCCGGCGCGGCCGGGCCGGAGCGGCCGCGGGAGCTCAGAGCCCGCAGCGCAGCGCTGCCTGCGAGCCTGGACCCTCGGGCATCCCACGGGATGGAGCTGACCTTGGCCAGCGAGTCGGAGGCTCGGATGTGCGACCTTTCTCCCGTGACGGTCTGTGCAGAGTTTGCTCCTGCTGCTGCCTGGCTTGAGCTGGGAACAATTAAGCAATTGCTGGTTCGTTTTGCCAAGGCATTGCCGCTGCTCCTGCCAGCCCCTGTACTTCTGCCCTCTCCTCAAGGAGAACCAGAAGAAGAGTTTATGACCTGGATTTCCTGCTTAACTGCTTGGTTGTTTTCTTCTTTGAATCACTCGGTTTGTTCAGCCTGGAGGAGACTGAGCAGAGACCTCACGGAGCTCTTCAACATCCTCATGAGGGGCAGTGGAGGGGCAGCTCCAGTCTCTGCTCTCTGTGACCAGTTACAGGACTAGAGGGAACAGCTGGATCAGGGGAGGTTTAAATTAGAAAGGAAAACGTTTTTAACCCCCAAAGGGTGGTTGAGCTCTGGAATGGGCTCCCCTGGGAAGTGGTCCCAGCTCCAAACCTGTCTGAGCTCAAGGAGCGTTTGGACAAAGCTCTCAGGCACAGGGTGGGATTGTTGGGGTGTCTGCAGGTCCAGGAGTTGGACTTGATAACCCTGATGGATCCCTTCTAACTCAGCATATTCTATGATTCTATGACTGCTGAGTAGAACCACTTCTGATTTCTGGAATTAGATACTCTCCCGTATCTCCTGCAAACAGGCTGAGCTTTCCTCCAAATTTGCCAACAGAAAAGCAGAGCAGGTGAACCACCTGCAACACTGATGCAGAGTTGGTGTTGCTGTGGACTGGAGAAGGTGCCTTGGCACAGGAACAGCTCCCCTGGGAAAGGTGATCTCCCAGAGTGAAGGTATTTTATATCAGCCTGGTTTGTTCCTCTCCTCATGTGGGAAGAAGCTCCCCCCATTCATTTTACAGTGGAGTAATTGCATGGAGGGCTGTTCCTAAGCCAGGTGTATAGAAATGACAGAAACATTAAGGTTTAAAAATCCCTCTAAGATCATTAAATCCAACCATTAATTAAGCACTGCCATGTTCACCACTAAATCATGTCCTCAAGGGGTGAGGGCAAAGGGGGCCTAAGATAACACAAGGGACCAGACCTCCAAGGTGCTGAGACTTTGACACTCAAGCCACCAAATGCCAGTGGAGAAGCCACAGAGGGGCAGCAAGAACCACAGAATGACTTGGTCACCAGGACCAGTCTGCTGGGAACACAGCCCCAGCACCTGAGGCAGCACCTGTCTCATCCCTGTGTCACTTGGGCTTGTCCTGTGCTTCCCTGGGTGCCTCCAAGAGAGCTGAGCTTTTAGAGACACTGTCTGGAAAATGTGGTGTGCTTCAGTTTCCCCTGGGGAGTGAACTGTCTGCCTTGCTTGGACACCTGTGGGTGGGCCAGGAGGCACACACACATCTTCTCGGGAGGCTCCAGACTACAGAACTGCCTGCAAAGCCCAGGAAGGAGTCTCCTAGGACCAGGAAATCCCTCAGCTCCTCTCTACGCTCACAGCACACAGGGCAAAGCAGATCTCAAGGAAAAAGGCACAAAAAGGCTTGAAAATCCTGAAGACTCATCATGTTATTCCTATCTTGGGTCCCTTGGCAGGCTGTAACAGCAGGGACCTGGGCAGCCAGCACGTGGGCTGAGCCTCGTGCCCAGCCCAGCCCTGCTGCCCCAGTCCCTGGGCTGCTCCCTCGGGGGGACACTGAGCCTGCTGACCTCTCGCTGGGCCCATTATCAATAACAGGAAACGAGCTGGGCAGGAGGGGCACGAGACAGGGACCCAGAGGGAAAGGAAGCGGTTAGAAAGCCGTCAGTTCCATTTCTGCTGCGAGAGAACCTGCGCCCACGCACCGACAGGCACGGGGACTGCGCTGCCCTTCTGCAGGCTGGTCTGCTCTGGGCTCCCAGGGGGGTGTTTGTGAGGCACAGATCCTCTTCTAGCCCCTGGTAACAGCTAGAAAGGTGGTGAAAACAGCCCATAGTCAGCCAGTGTCTGGTGCAGAAGAAGGTATGGTGAGTCCAGCCACTGAGTCACTGCTCGGGGGTTAAGATTCGTGACCTGACTAAATACAGACTGCAGAGGATGCTGCCTGTATCCTCTGGCCCCAGCACAGGATGGGGCTGTGGATGCAGCTGCCTGGGGGCCAAAGGGCCAGGGAGAATGTGCCAGCAGCTTTTATTTTCGGAAAAATATCTGAAGGGAATTTTAGGCAAATTCCCTGGAAGGGCGGTCAGACACTGGCACAGGTTGCCCAGGGTGGAGTCAAAGGCATGTAAATGTGGCACTTGGGGACATGGCTTAGTGGTGAACATGGCAGTGCTGGGGCAGTGGTTGAACTTGCTGATCTTAGAGGGCTTTTCCAACCTGAGTAATTCTATGATGATTCTTGCATAGTGAGAGGCAGAGCCTCTGACAGCCATGGCAGGTCCCATCTCTCCAGCTGGAGGAGACTCGCTGTGGATAAGCAGAGGCAGCCAGAGGGCAGCAATGCAGAGATGATGGATCTGCCCAGTGCTGCTCCTCCAGCTCCAAGCCATAACAGAATGAGGGCCTGTGTGCTTCTGAAAGCTGTTCTGGATTGTGCTTTCTGGCCTCAGAAATTCAGCAAGCTGCCATGTTGGGCCATGCATTCTCCTGCTGAGAGATGCTGCGTGATTCCTCTGAGTCCTCTTGGTCTGGCTGCAAATGTGTGGCTGTAGGTGTGAGCCACGGGAGCTTGCAGCACATGGAGTCTGCACTGTCCCAGTTCCAGGCATCAGAAATATTCCTGTCTGCTCACAGTGGGGCAGCTGTGGTGCATGGAGCCACAGATGCCCCAGATCTGGAGGAAAAGCAAAGAAACTGTGAGCTTTTTAGTTTCTTTTCTTCTGCTGTTGGGGCTGAGAGGGCTCCCTAGCTGCTCTGGGGCTGGGGACATCTTTCCTGCCAGCAAGTCCAAGGATGGATCCATGGAGTCTTCAGCACTGGAGCAGAAATTGGGGCAGCAGCTGGTGTCAGCAGAGCCCCAGATGCGGCAGAAGTGTTGGGCTTCTTACCCATGAGAGCTGTGCCTTGCCAGACAGGAGCTGCCTCCACCCTCCAGGGCTGCTGAGCACCCTGCCCTGCTCCTGGCACTGGGGGTGTGGGGTCAGGGCTGGCCCCAGCCTGGTGTTTGTAGTGACCCTGAGTCAAGCACTGGGCCTCCCACCCTCGGGGGCCAGCAGCAGCTCACAGATGTGGTGCCTGATAGGCAGTCACTGTGCACTGCTGCAGCTGCTGGCCCACCATCCATCCTTCCACCCCCACACCTCACCTCTGGCTTTTGAGGGGCATTTCAGGGCTGAGTGGGTTCCTGTGTAATGCTGAGCCTCCCCGTGGTGCTGAGGGCCAGGTCTGTGATACCAGGACAGGGCAGGAGAGATCTGTGCTGCTGGTGAGTGTGGGAGAGGATGGACACTCCCAGGGCTGCAGGGAAGGGTGCAAGGGCAGGGAGCTCTGCTCTCAGCTGGGGCAGGCCAGCCCTGCCCTGCCACGCCACCAGCCAGCACTGGGGCAGATCATGTCCTGCCTGTGCACTGCTCCTGCCACGGGCATCTCCAGCTCCTCTCACAGCCCCTTGGGCAGCTCTGCCTGCCTCTCTCCTGGGGGCTTCTGAGCCCACTGAAGCACTAGTGGGGACACCTCAGTGAGCTTTGGGGTTGCTCAGCTTTGGGGAGCTAGAGTCCAGCTGGAGGCCCCACAGAGCCCTGATGCAGGAGATGTGTGTGGGGCTGTGTCCTGCAGAACTGACTGGCTCTGGGGCTCTGACAGGACCATGTCTGCCTCTTGCTCCATCCTGCAAGGGACTGGTTCATGTTTTTGTCATGGTCAGGATGACTGAGCATGTAAGGATCCAGGACTGGATCCTGAGGAGGTCCAGATGGTCCAGTGAGGAGCCAGGACAAACTCAAGCAGTGAAAACCCCCTGTATGTCAGCGTCCTCTCTGCTGCCTCTTCCCCAGGGATCAGCCAGGCCCCAGGGGCTGACATAGCCCAGACTCTGCCGTGGCCTCTTTTAATAATGTGCAGTAAAGGAAGGGAAAGGTATGTTTGTCAATGGAAAAAATATCTGTGTGTTTCCCTGGAGACCTGCTGGGATGGTTCCACCAGGGAGAGAGAAGTTTTGGTGACAGGCAGGGAAGAAGCAGAAGAGCTGGGCAGAGAGCTCTGGGCTGGAGCAGAGGAGCAGCAGCAGGAGCTGGCTGGGCACCAACCACGCAAGGTGACCTTACCTGTGTGCACCTCTGCAGATGGGCTCAGGTCTTCCAGGCTGGAACAACACTGAAACTGCACAGGACTCTGCTCAGCACCCTACACACAGTCGGGGTGCATGGCCTGGGCTGGGCAGAGCAGGGGTGGGGGAGATGGAGATAGCAGGGATGTGCCATGAGGTGCCCTGCCCTTGTCTCTGCCTTCAACAGCACCTTGCAGGTCTGCAGCACTGAGCTGTTCCTGCTCTGCACAGCACCAGGCAGAGTGCACTGAGACCAGGAATGCCCTCTTCCTGGGCTGGGCAGCCTGAGGAGCTGCTGGCCTGTGATTGTCAGGCCATGGGAAGCTGTCTGTAAGAACCACCAGCCAGGTGGTGCACGCAGCTGCTGTCCTTGGCCTGGGTGGGACCACACATTCAGGGATGCTTTTGGCCCAGAGGCGAAGGAATAGAGCTGTCTCCTCCTCTTGGTTTGAAATACAGGTGTCTGCAAAGGAACCTCCCTTGGAATGGACAGTATGACCCCCTTCCCTCCAAATTATCATAACTTTGAAATTACGGGGCTTTCAGACAAAGAGACGGGGAAAGCAATAACAGCTCTGTGTGTGTGAGGGTGTGTAATGAGGCAAACAACCAACGGCGCTGGCAATGCCAACACCAGAACCAGGACCAGACCCAGAACCAGTACCAGACCCAGAATCAGACTCAGACCCAGACCCAGACCCAGACCGAGACCCAGACCCAGAATCAGACCCAGTCCCAGGCCCAGACTCAGACTCAGCCCTGGTCCCAGACCCAGACCTAGCCCCAGACTGAGATCCAGACTCAGACCC
>VZRX01008785.1:15567-26380 GCA_013398075.1 Notiomystis cincta | reverse complement strand
TGGAGCCGCTGGAATTAAAGGAGGGAGAGGAGGGAAAGGCGGGGAGGTGCCAGAGCCACCAAGCAGGTACAAGGAGACACAAAGAGCCTGTTGCCATTAAACCCGCCCCCAAGGGGCCAAAATTAGGGAAGAGTAATAATAAATAAATACATTTTTTTCAGCTCTGTCGCCATTAAATCCCCTGCCAGTGCTGGGTGACATCTTGCCCCCAGTCTGCGTTCATTTCCTCTTAAATTTAAGGGAGTAAGTGGCCATTTTTCAGACAGCAAGTGGCCAAATTCAAGAGAGCAAGTGGCCCCCGGGGTTTTTGGGCCTGGATCTCACTCGGGGGGGCGGCTGTCGGGGCCCAGGGCACGCTGCAGGGAGATGCGATCGCTGGCGAAGGCGTTGAAGCAATGCTTCTCATAGCCCCGCTCCTTCTCCTTCGTCTCCTCGGGCGTCCAGCGATCCTTCTTAAAGGCTTTTCCGTCGGCCCCGGGGCTGGCGGGGTCCTGGGGGGGCCTCTCGATGAGCGGCCGCAGCTCGGCCGCTGTGTAGACGCCGGGCAGGCAGGAGCGGGCGCTGGGCAGCGGCTCCGGCGGCGGCTCCGGAGCCCCGATCTGCAGCCGCGGCATCGAGTCCCGCAGGTCCCGCACGGCGCCCAGCATCAGGTCCAGCACCTGGTCCTTGCCCTGCACGATGTTCCTCAGCCACGGCTCCTCACCCGGCTCCTTGCTCCCCGCGTCCTTCTGGAGGATAAAGAGGAAGAGGACGAAGACGGCGCCCGCCAAGGCCACTTTCAAGGGGCTGTAGCGGCGGCGGAACAGCCTCATTTTGGGGGTTTGGGCGGTTTTTGGAGGGCTGGGGGACTCAGGAATGTGGGGGCTCGGGGTGCATCACGATGTCTTGCTCTGCTCCAGTGACCTGGGGAAGGACAAACACCTCCAGTTAATTCTTGGGCTGGCTGCATCCCCTGGATGTCTAAATAGAATATATTGTACTGAAGATATAATATATTGTACTTAAAATAGATTATATTTTACTTAAAGCAGAATATATAAATATAATCAAGTCATGGGATAGTTTGGGTTGGAAAGGACCTTAAAGATCATCCAGTCCAACCCCCTGCCACGGGCAGGGAACCTCCCACTAGACCAGGTTAATAACAAATAATAACATAATAATACAATAGCAATATAATACATTAATATATTGACATAGTGTAATATTAGTAACAGATTAACTTATCAATATTGCAATACAATGTTAGTAATATATTAATATAGTAATATAACAT
Source organism: Notiomystis cincta (assembly GCA_013398075.1). Classification (NCBI taxonomy): domain Eukaryota; kingdom Metazoa; phylum Chordata; class Aves; order Passeriformes; family Notiomystidae; genus Notiomystis; species Notiomystis cincta. The sequence goes on along the minus strand of VZRX01008785.1, from coordinate 25,104 downwards.
TAGCAATATATTAACATAGAGTTTTGGCACAAATGACACCTGGAAAATTCATTCCCTCCCAGCCCTTCCAGCCCCTGAATCCATCCCAAAATTAAAACATCAGGAAAAGTGCAGGTTAATAAACGCCAGAGGATGTGCAGGACCCCCCCACCACACACGGGACCCTCCCGAAAGTTTCTCCTGGGACTGATCCAGAGGCTGCAGCCTTCCCCTGGCACCGCCCCTCACGTGCTGAAGTTAAAATAGAGCCAAAAATTTCCCAAAATATTTTTGGCCGCTGAGAAAAAGCCTGGGCATTTTCCTGCCTGCGAAGGGGAACTCGAGCAGATCATGAAGTGCTCCAGGTTCAGCTGGGTTGGAGCAGCAGGTTCGGTGTCTGCTGCCGTGTCTGGTGCTGCGGCCGCCGGGAGCTCGGCGCCAGCTCCCAAATTTCCCCCGGGATCCGTCGGAGGCTCTGAGCTTCCCACCACCCCCAAACTTCCCGCAGCTCCTCTTTGTGAGCCGCGGCCGCCGGAGCATGGACGAGCCCGGCGGGATCCATTCACCACCATCTCCTCCTCCTCCACTTTGGGGTCCCCCCCCTTCCCTTGATTCCTTTTTTCCCTTTTCTTTTCATTCTCTTGGAAATGGGGCGGGGAAGGGCACCTGCCACAACTTCAAGGGCGAGGAAGTTTGGGCTGGGGAGGAGGAGGGTCCCTGGGGTCCTGCTTTGAGCGCCGCGGGATCAAAGCCGGACCACGCTTCGCTGCCAAGGGCGCCCGGGCCCATCCGGCGGCTTCAGGGAAAAGCAGAATCAGGGAAAAAACATCACCCCCCTCGTATTTTCTGCCATTTCCTCGGCATTCCTGCCCGTAGCTGAGCAAAGGTGCCCCCAATCCCACTCGTGCCCCCGAGCCCACCGAGGGTTTCATTGCACAGCACAGCCACGCAAGGAGGGGGAGGGAAAAGCAACAGATTTTGGGGGAAAAAAAAAACCCCAACGGTTTCATCAACCCCGCATCTCTCTGAGTTTCCTTCCTGCCACGTCGCTAATGAAGCTCGTTAGGTGTCGGTGCTAATTAACACCAGAGGGCCACTCAGGTGTGCAGGAGGGGCTCAGGTTGTGCACAACAAGAGCTGCCACTCCTGGGGGGCCCTAACCCCAACCCCCTCGCCAATCCCTTCCCCAAAAGGGCCAAAAAGCCAAATACAAATAAAAAATTCTCCCCCAGAAGACTGGGGTGGATTTGGCACAGAGCTCCAGCATGAGCTGCTGGTGCACCTGTGCTCTCTGCTACCTGTCCTGCAATCTCCCAGGTGGATTCTGCTCCATCCCATGCAGTCCCATCCCTAAGATCCCTGTGTTGCTACAGGGCTGGCCCTGCACCCTGGAAAAACATCAAAATCATCCAGTGGAGCCTACCAGGGTCAGAAAATGGGGAAAAGGGGTTTGGTGGGAATTCGAGGAGCATCCCCCGTGGTGTGGGAGGGAGGGATAGTGGGAAGAGGCAGAAATGGAGATATACTCGTGGAGGGAAAAAAGGAAGGTAAGGAAAAGACAGGTAAATTGAGACCGACACTGCCGCAGGCGAGTTGGCCACCGGCTCCACGTGGCAGCGAGCCACGGTGAGGTTGGGAGGGGCAGGGACTGGGAAAAGCCAAGAGTGGGAAGTGGGGTGCAGCAGGGGAAAGCAGGATTGTTCCCGGTGGGATTCAGTTCCAGTGTGAGGAACTGGATGTGCTGGGGAGTGCGAGGGGTAGGAGCTCACACGAGCAGGATCCTGTCGGGCTCCCCCCGTCCAGGTGCTGCCCTCATCCCTTGGGATGAGCCCTAAGGGTCCTGGACCCGCTCCCGGTGGTGCAGGATGGGAGCGCCCAGAGACGGGGGGGTGTGAGGGTCTCTGCCCCGCCGGGGGTTCTGGGGTGCCCCGTGGGGGTTACGGGGGCCGTGTCCTCCCACTGCCCTGCCCGGAACTGCCACAGACTCTGGAGCCACTGGGCTGCTCCGGGGGGCTTCATCCGGACCCCCCCCCGCCCCGGGGGGCTCCATCCCAGGACCACCTGAACCCCATTCCACGGGGGTGCCTTTGCACCGGGATCCCCGAGCACCCAGCTCCCAGGAGAGCCCCTCACCGGGACCACCCTGATCCCCCTCTCCCCGGGACGAGGGCTCCTCCCCGGGACCCTCCTGTCTCCCGTGTCGCGGAGGGGGGGTCCACACCAGGACCTCCAGACCCCTTTACTGTGGGAGGGGGCTCCGCACCGGGACCGCCGGGATCTCCGGGCCCCTTCAGCCGGGGCAAGGACCTCACACCGGGGTCCCCAGACCCCCTTACCGCAGAGGGGGGCGCCGCACCGAGACCCCCGGCCCCCCTTTCCCCGGGACAAGGGCTACGCACCGGGACTCCGAGACCCCTTTCCCCCGGCAAGCGCTCGGCAGTGGAGCCCCCAGACCCCCTTACAGCTGAGGGGGGCTCAGCAGGAGGACCCCCGGTCCCGTCCCGTCCCCTCTCACCGGCTCCGCAGCGGCTGCAGGGCCGCAGGTGCGTCCGGCTGGGGCGGGGCCGCCTGCGCTACCTGTTCCCCAGTACAGGTGCACGGGGCGGGGCCGTCGTGGTCCTAAAGCCGCCTGTCCCGGGGAAAAAGCCGGGTCCTAGAGGTCCCTGCCAAGGGAAAACGCCCCATCCCGGAGCCGCCCGCCCGGGCGATCGTAACGCCGGGTCCGAAATGAGGGTGCTGCGCTGGGGACCAGTAAAGGCCTGGCACTGGGGACCTGAGTACTTCAGGGGTCCATGGAGGTCACAGGTGTGAGCCCAGGGGTGCTGGGACTAGTAAGGGACTGGCACTGGGGGTGATGGGAGAAGCAGGATGGCCACGAGAAAACCCCCAGAGGGCCGGGCCGGGGTGGGCTGCATCACCCAGCCGAGGGTTTTCCTTTGGCTCTGGCGCTGCGCAGAGGATTTGGGAGATTTGAGCTGGGTCGGAGCGAGGATTAATCGGGATTATTGGGATATTAGTTGGAATATTAACTGTCTTATAGGGGATGAGGTCTCCGGGGCACAAACACCCATCAGCCTCAAATTAAAGCGTTAATGAGCTACAATAGGGTGTGAGGGGAAACTGAGGCACTGACTGGAGCCAACCTTCGGCCCCCACGAGCCTCCCGGGGCCTCCACCGCCCTCCCCGGGGCTTTTCCGAGCTCATTTCGAAGCCGTCTCTCTCGCCTATTTCGTTTCCTGCTTCGGAGGTTTCACTCTTCGCTCAAAACCCGAAGGGGAAATTCCCTCCCCCAAATTTGCTGCCACTCGACTTTCAGGCGGCCGCCACTTTCAGCTCGATGTCACCGCGGCAGCCAGAACCGTCCCCAGCACGGTCAGTCACTTTGGGGGGAAATAGAAGGGTTTTGAGGTCCAGGCCGGGCTGGGTGGTGGGGATGGGATTTTCGGTGCCCTGAACCCGCTCCTTTTCCCCCCGCTGGGTTCTGCCCCTCGGAGCCGCTCTGCCAACACTGAAAATGGCAGTTTTGTGCTCCCAAATTGCTGCTTTTAATTGCAATTTGGGAGAGGCTTTTTCGGGACGTGAAAAATCTGCTGCAGCTTCGTCCTGGTGGCTCCAGTCTGGGGGAAATGAGAAGGAGTTCAGTCCCGAAAAACCCCAGCAGGGATGGAATGAAATCCATAACAAAATCTTTCCAGGCTTGTTAGGGAGTGACCGCTCTGGGTCACATTCCAATTAATAATTAATTGGTGTCTTTATATGCAACTTTGAGGCAAAAGAAAACTTGAATTAGAGGTGGAGTTGGCTGCCTTGAGGGGGGAAAAATTGTTTACTTTTAAGATTTTTAAGGAGCAGAGGGACCCAAAGGACCAAAATTGGGGTGAAGTTACCCTCGGTGTGGAGCGAGCACGGAAATTTCCTGCACTGGGAGCAAACCTTACCATTGCTCCTGAAGTTTCCTTGCTCCAGGTGCATTTCCTTCGGGGTTTCTGCCCTTCATCCCTCCCGGGAAATCCACAGCGCCGGAGGCGGCTCCATCCAGCCCTCCAGCCAAACCCCGAATTTGGACCAGAGCTTAAATTTAACAACGACTTGAAACTTGCAGCGCTGAGCGACAGCAAACCTGGAGGAGCTGACAGGAAGCCAGGCTAATTTGCATATTTATGCTAATTAAGATCGCACGAACCTTTCAGATCCCCTTTGCAGATGGTTTGCATATTTGTGCCCAGCTTTTGGTTTATTTATTATCTTTTCACCCAGTAATAATTGGTGCAAGATGGGAAAACTAGGGCGTTTAATCCATAATACAGCTGTTAAAGCGGGCACAAATGTGGGGAACACAATTTTCCTCCATAATGACAATATTTGGTTAATTGATGCTGGGTGGGTCTGAGCTTCCTCGGGTATTTTTGTGAGGAGACGGGGCTGAGCAGCTCAAAAAAAAAGGAATTGTACCCCCACCCATGGACATAATTCCTTGGATGGGTTTGTAGTTGGGAGTTTTTTGCTCTCATGCCCAAAAAAATGGATCCTTTGGTACAGAGCTGGCAATACAACTTTTTTCAGGTAGATTTTCTTACTAAATGGTGTATTTGGGTTCTTTGGAGCTCGTGGAAGCTGTGGGGATGAGCTGGAAAAGCCCAGCTTGGCTCCTTTTTGGAACAACCACTTCCACTTTCTTCTTTTCCTGTATAAATTATGAGAGAACTGGGAATGCTTCTTTCCACATAATCCCACACACCTGCAGCACCTGATCCTCTCCACGCTGGCAGCTCCTTGCTGCCTTTGGATAGCACCAGTTACCAGTGGATGATTATTATGATGATTATTATTGCTATGAACAGGTGGTCGTTCCCTCCCCTCTCCCCTGCCCAGGTGTGATGAAGATGGAGGAGGTGTTCCTGCAGCTCTGGAGGGAGGTGGCCAGGCTGCAGGAGCTGTGCTCGGAGCAGGGGAGGCTCCTCCAGAGGCTGAGGGCCAGGAAGGGACCGGTCCTGGGTGAGTGGGGCCTGTGGGCTCCCCAGACTGAGCTTTTATCCTGGCAGGGGCATTCCCACCTTTATCCTGGTGCCTGCAGGAGGTTTCTGCAGTGAGGTGAGGGGGCTCTGAGCAAGAACATGCCCTGAGCCCATCGCGGCTTTTGGGTGTCGCTGCTCATGGACACTCCTGGTCCTTGGAGGGTGGGAGCAGGGGTGGGGGTGGATCTACAGCCCAGAAAACACTCAGAAACCCCCTGGTTTTCCAAGGATTCCCCCTCCCTGTACTCTCCTGTTCCCCACAAACACTCACATCCCTCCCATGGGGACTGGCACCATTTTCCCAACCCTAAAATGGGAATTTTGTGGCCAGGAGGGATTGGTTTGGACAAAGCTGTGCTGGGAAACTGCAGCCTCCCTGCCCTGGGGCTCCCTCCTTTCCACTTGTGTCCTTCCAGGACTTAAACCAAAGCCTTTCCTGGGATGAACTTGGAGTTTGGGGACACAGGGATGTCCTGGTCTCCCGAAGGAGATGATGCTCCTCCAAACTCAGCCCTCCCTAGTTGTCCTCAGTGTCCTTTCTCTGCTGGCCCAGGCTCCAGAGGGGACAGGTGAGCTCTGCCAGCCCAGGTGTTCCCCAAGCCCGACAGGAAAATGGGGCAATGGAAAGGGAAAATGAACACTTCAAATTCCCAGGAATGAGCCCTCTGCCTTGCTCTCTCCCAAAGACATCCCAGTGTCACTGCCCATCCAGTGCACAGAGGATGCAGTGACAGGGGAAGGGCAAAGGTCACCTGAGAGCCACCAAAACCACCCAGGGCCTCCAACATCCTCCACATCCAACCTGGAGGGCTCTGCTTTTCCCATGGAACAGCCCCAGGCCGCCCACAGCTTCCCCTGGAGCCCTGGGAACGGCACCAGAACTGGAGGAGCTGCAGCTTTGGGCAGCACCGAGGGGGAGGAGGGGGATGCGCCCACCTGGATGAGAACCTGGATCCTCCCTGTCCCCCGGGAAGGAGAGAGAGCTCCCTGCAGCCCACGGGGGTTGGAGACATTAAATCCAGGAGCTGGGAGCTCCTTCCCAAATCTTCTGGACCTCTACGAAGCCCCAGAAGCGCTTGAGAGGGAAGATGAGGCTCCGGTGGAGATCCGAGGGCCTGTGAAGGTAATTTGGGAATTTGATCCATAGAGTTGTGTCATCAGGGACTCTTCATCCTCCTCTCCATCATCCCTGGACACATGGGAAGTGTGGCAGGGTGGGGTTATTTCCTTAAAAAGTCTCTGAGCAGCCAATTTTTTGCTTCCTGGGGAACTGGGTACAGGAAAGCCCCTGGGGTCTGGCTGCCCAGCCAGGACATCGCTCCATGATCCTCACAGAGGCTTTGAGATCCCTTGGAGAAGTCAGCTGGGGCAAAATTCTCTCAGCCATCTTTGGATCTTCCAATTAAACAGCCCTGAAGTGTTTCCTTCATTCTCTCTGATCTCTACACCCCAAAACACATTTCCAAATCATTCCAAATGATTTCCATCATTCTGAAAGGATTTCTAGAGACCTCCTGAGCTCTGGCCCCTGAGTCCTCCTGGTGAACCTTCACCCCAGTCCTGGCTCTCCCACCCAGGGTCCCTGGGATGCCAAACCCATTTTCTTTCATTCCTTTTTCTGAATGAGGCCCTTAAAAATTCTCTTATGGCTTCAGGGGCTGGGTATTCCTGGGGATAACTCCTGATTTTGGGCTGTATTTGGGAGGGAGATTTTTAAGGAGAAGGGAGAAACAGGGCCATGTCTGTCTGGGGAGGCCCCAAGGGGCCCTTTCAGCCCTCAGGTGACAATGGCACAGGGACAGGTGACAAATGTGCTCCAGTTTGCTGCTCAAAGACAATTTTCCTCCTGGTTTGGCTTGTTGGAAGCGCTGGTGGAGGCTCAGGAACCACACGGACATGGAATTGCCCAGTGGAGTTTATGGAGGATGGAGTGAGGGGTGGTTTGAGCTCCTCCATGCTCCAGCCCAGCCCTTTATGGGCACAAAAAGCTGGAGTCAGGTTTTGGAGGCTGCCCCAGGGCACTCCTGGGGGGTCTCTCTGTCCCCAAGTCCCTTTTTTCCTTGCAGACGTCCTGGGCTCCGGGCTGGGCGCTGGAGGAGGGAGCGCTCGGCGTTGGCCCCACCTGCGAGGCCGCTCCAGCCTGTGACCTCTGCCAGGAGATTTTCCCCTCAGGTGCAGTGGGACACGTGGAGTATTTGAACCACATTTTGGCCCATCTGGAGTAGGACTTTCCTTCCCAATGGGAAATCCATGGATTTTCACCTTGACCCATGGGACATGCTCTGGACATTCCCAAGTTGGACTCGATGGCTTTGGAGGGCTCTTCCAGCCCTGGGATTCTGTGGCTGATGAGGATTTTGGGATCCTGCTGCTGGTTTGGACTGGGAGCACTTTCTATGTTCCCTGTCCTTCTCCATGTGGAATGTGCTCCCAGATTTTGATCACCCAGGTGTGTTTTGGGTTATTGATTTCCGTGGATATTGAAGCCAGGCTCTGGAGGTGGGGAAATTGAAGTGCAAAGCATGGATCAGCTCCAAATCCCACTTTTCTTTTGGAAAAATCTCATCTCAGGCCTTTCTATTCTGCAAGTTTCTCTGAAAGTGGATTTGGTGTCTCCTGTTTGAGGAAACTTGTGTTGAAATGGATCCTCTAGTTCCAGGGACTGGGAATAACTGGGATCTCCAGCTCCAACATCTCCTCTTTGGCAGCACAGAAAAGTCAGCAGTGAAGTTTCTTCCCCAAAAGAGCCATATTAATGGATCTACTCGTGATAAACCTCTGCATGTCCCCAGGGTCCCTGGAGTGATTTTCCAAGACAAATCCCACAACTTCTTTCTCTGGATCCACAGCTTTGAGCTTGGATTCTTCATCCATGTGGATATCGGAGCTGCTTCCAGCTCTAGGTAGAACCAGGGAATTTATTTCACTGAAAATGAGTTTTCTCAGGATTTTCTCCAGGTTTTCTCCGCATCACAATGAACTTTCCCACCATCTCCTGCTCTGAGTTTTGTCCTGTGGCTCCTTAAATTAATTTGGATTATTTGATAGGGTTTTATGCTCTTCTCAGGGGAGAAACCCTCATTTCCCAGGTGAATCCCTGGGAGCTGCAGACCCAAAGCTGGAGCAAGGAATGCATCAATTTATTCCCACTGATTGGTATCAAATTGCTGCTGCTGCCCCGAGCTGGTCGGAAGGAGGAATCCAGCTGGGAAATTGAATTCCCAAAGCAGGAGTACAGGTGGTTTTTGTCAAGAGCCAAAGCCTCTGGCATGGGGCTGGTGTGGCTCTGCAATGCCCAAAATGCCATGAAAAATCCCACTGGGAGTGTTTGGGATGAGCCACAAGGGAATTTTGGGCTGGTCCTCCATCCTGGGAGGGACAGCAATGGAAGCTCCATAGACCTGGCCTCTCTCAAGAATATTTTCAGCTGTGGGGGTAACTAATCCCCCCTCCCAGATGGTCCCCAGTGACAGGGAGCTTCCCTTTTGGATCCAGCCCTTTCCAGGGCAGGAATGTAGCTCTGTCTCCGAAATAACTTTAATTGCAGGGTGCTGGTGGGGCCCGTGGGTGGGCTGTGGTTGTTGGGGCCAGGTTGGGCTCCAGGTGGGTGGGAGTCATTTTGGGAAAGGCAGGAGCTGAGTGAGGGCAGATTCCCATCAGGCAAAGTTGGAAAATCAGGATTGGGTGAAACCTGTGCCAGGAGAACTCAGGGATAAGGGTGTCCCACTCTTGTTTTCCAAGCAGGGATGGAGCCGGTGACAACACTCCTGGGGAAACCACAGCAGCAAAAATGCAGCTGGAAATGGGATTTTGGGTGGAAAATGTTCATTTTTGAGGGTTTCTAATTCAGGGTCTGGGCCATGGGAGGGAGAAGGGGCTGCCCAGGTCCTGGGGACATCCTGACACCGAACTCTGGGCATTAATCTGTGCCCAAACACCCTCAAATTCCAACATCCAACTCCTTTGGGGCCACATTTTCAGAGGAGACAAAAGAAATGAGGCTGGGGCAGGGCTGGATTTTATCCCTCTAATGGGACAGTGAGGAAAAAGGGAAATTTCCTGCCCAGGAACAACATTTCTCTAAGGAAGAGCTCTCTGCCTGCTCTGGTTGTCCCAAATCTCTTGGGAATTGCCAGCAGAAATGAGGGAAAGGGGGATCATCTCTCCCCACATCTGCAGCAGGAGCCCATCTGGGCCACCAGTGAAGATGGGAAGTCATTAATGACTTAATTACATTAATAACTGACCCTCGATTTTCATCCCTCATTAAGGGAAGGGAAATGTTCCGTGATCCTGTTATGTTTGGACATGAGCTCGAGTAGGCACAGACTGGAAAATAGGATAAAAAATGGGCATTTTTGAGCAATTCAGTGACTTCCAAGTGTCGTTTTTGTAAGAGTTTTAGGTGACAGCTCAACCCTCCCAATTTTTGAGCCTTTCCTGCTGGGACAAGGGGATTTTTGGGGAGCAAAGGGGGCTGGAAGATGGTGGAGGAGGCCAGGAGGGGATATGGGGGGGCTGAGGGGGAGACTATAGGGTTTG
>VZRX01008785.1:0-15092 GCA_013398075.1 Notiomystis cincta | reverse complement strand
AATTGGGGTGCCGGGGATGTGGAAGGGGAGTCCGGCCTCTGAAAGGGGGGGCAAGGCGGGGGGGCTCAAAGGGGACGAGAGGGGCTCAAGGTGGGCGCAGGAGGGAGGGGAAGAGGGGGAAGGGCACCTGCATGGTGCCTGCTGGGGAGTCCCCATGGGGTCCCCCCGTCTCCTTCTCTGCATCCGGATGTGCTTCCCCTCCCTCCCTTCTCTCTGCCCCCCAGATCGGCCCTTCGGAGAGGGGACAAAGGCCACTGTCCCCGCAGAGCCCCACGTCAGCCAGTCACGGTCACCTGGCCCCAGCCCCGCAGTCCGGGGGCTCAGGTGTTGTGCCCCCGGTCCGTGGCCGGTGCAGGGTGGGGACAGGAGGCAGCTGGGTTGTCCCCCTGTGTCCCCTCTTCAGTGTCTCCTTGTCCCTGCCGCCTCCCGCACCCTGGGACCGGCCGGAGGAGCTGCTCTGGGTGACCACGACAGGCGGGGAATTAATTAATGAGTGGTTGGCAGTTAATTAATCTCCCCGGAAATTACAGCATGAGTGGAGTTTCTGTCCCCCCAGCACTGGTGACCGACGTGACCTGGTGATGCTCGGCTGTGACCAGCGTGTCCCTCCCCGGCCCAATTTTGGGCGTTCCAGAGACCTGTCCCCTCCCCCATTTCCAGCTGGGTCCAGTCCCAATCCCAGCTCAGATCCCAGCTCAGATCCCAGCTCAGATCCCAGCCCAGATCCAGAGCGGTCTCTGGTGCAAAGGACCCCAGGGGTGGCAGCTTTGTCCAGCAGGATGGAGATGGAGAGGGGTGAGGGGGAGTCCTCTCTGCTCTGCCACCTCATCAGCCCCCAGGCACCCCCTGTTGCCCTCATCCCATAAGAACAGTGGGTCAGTTATTAATTAATTATTGATTACACCTCAGGTGAGGTGAGCGATATCAATCCTCCCAGCACTGCTGGTGGCTGCTCCTGGTGTGTCCTGAGCTGGGGACCAAGAGGGCACAAAGCTGGTCCTGAGCCTCTGCTTGGAGCTTTTCCTCATCCTCAATTACCCCAAAACGTCCCCAGAGCAGGAGTTTTTCTTTCCTGACCTGAGGAGCTGCAGGGAGTCAGGGAAAACTGAGGCAGAACCCCAAAAAATCCCGCTGGGAGTGGGACAAAATCCCAATAAAACATACATTTGGAGATGGGGACAGGACACAGAGCTCATGACATGGAGGGGGATTGAAACAGATTTTCCTGCTTTGTTCCAGTCATTCCTGATTTCATTCCTGGTAGCAACAATTCCTTTCAGTCTCCCTAGAAAACAATTTCCAGGCAGCCAAATGGAGTTTTTTTCCTTAGAAAACAGCACACTGAAACAACTCTGGCTGTTCTGAAACTCCAGGGTGAGTGATGCCAAACTCATAATTCCCTTTCCAGCCCAGTTTGGATGATTTGGTGGTTCCCAGGCTGTTGGCAGTGGAGGAGGAGGGAGAGGGAAGGCTGGTACCTATCCACGTATCCTGGGATAACCCGTGGTTTGGAGCCATCCCTCCTTCCTGCTCCATCCCATCCCAAACCCATGGGTCCACAGCCATAAAGTCCTTAAATCTCCCCAGAATTTCTCAGGGGAACAACCCCTCCCAGTCCATCTGAGTGGCCTGACTGAGACTGGGAGAGTTTGGGGTGGGACCATTTTTGGTGGCACCCCCACATGATTCTGGGATGTTGCTGTGTCTAGGGAAGGGCAATGGACCCACAGATGCCCACCTGCCCCCCCTAAAGCTCCTGGAACTTCAATCCTGATTAATAACCTGGCAGTGGGGCTCTGAGCTTGGATCCCAGTGGGATTTTCCCTGCTCAGCACTTGGTGTCACCTTCCCGGCCGGGTCATTTTACACCTGGGTCACCTTTCTGGGCAGGTGACCTTTGAGTCTGGTGGCAGCGGGCAGGAAGCTCATTAAAGAAACGAGTCTGGAGGATGATGATGCCAGATTAGCTCAGCTTGGGAAATCAGGCAGAGCTGGAGAGCGAGGAGAGGAAAAATGGGGCTTATTTGGAGCCTCTGCCCTGTGGCAGGACTGGCTCTGGCTGATGAGGATCCCCCAAGGGGTAGGGGTTGTGCCAAAGTGAGACCTTCCTGGAATTCCCTGACTTTCTGCAGGAAATTTGGATGGAAATCAGCCCTGCCCTTGATCTTTCTTTTCCTGACAGTTTGTACCTCACTTGTTCTTTGGGAATTTGGGTTTAAAATCCACTCAAATGCTGATTGCCCTTCCCCCTGCAGGATGTGGTGTTTGCACTCCAAACTCTGCCGAGATTTCTGTGAAACAGAGCTGGGTTCTTCCCATCCACTGTGTTTTCCAAGTGGGCAGAGTTTTGGGGAGTGTGGCTGTAAATAGTCCCTGGGTGGGCACCATGGATTCTGATTCTGTCCATTTTTGTCTCTGGAGCTGAGGTGCCACCTTGTCCTGGGGGAATCCGACCCCCTGATCTCTCTGGAGGCTCCCCCAAAACCAGGGACTGATGTGAGGATGAATGGGAATGGAATGTCATGAATGGGAAGGGACCCACAAGGTCATGGCTGTGACAAAGCATCCCTTTCTGGGAGAATCCCAGGGGGCTCTGCCAGGGGCTGTGCATCCCCCTGATGGAGGGAAAACTCCCCAAAATCCTGCTGGAGTTTCCCTGGAGTGCAGGAGGGGAGGTTTGACAAAATTTTCTGGGAGAGAAAGAGACTGCCTGTGTCACCCACAGGAGGTGCCACTCCCAAACCCCTCTGTTTACTCCCACTGCCAAAAGTGTGCTCAAATTTGCCATTTTATTAAAATTCTCATTTTTAATTGTGACTTATTGAGCCCTTTCACCTCGTGCCTTTTCCAAGGGTGGAGTTTGGACCCTCTTGGCAGCTCTGGAGGGAGCAGGGTGCTAGGAATGGCCAGAGGGTGGTGATGGATGTCACCAGAGTGAGGATGGAAAAGCCACTGGCACAGGAAAATCTGTCTGCTGGGCAACATGGGCAAGTCCAGGAGTGGGCAGGGAGGGAGCAACAGTCAACTCTGGAACTGGTACACAGGGACCAGCAACTCATTCCCAATGGGAATGTTTGTTCCTCTTCCTCATCAAACTCACCGATGATTGGGACACGAAGGTTTTCCACCTGTTGGTTAAAGCAGGAATTTGGGGGATTAAGAGCAGATTCCCTGTTTCCCTCTGAAATCATAATCTATTATTTATTCTCCATTTTCCAGTAACCTCATGGTTAGGGCATCATTATCAATAGAAGGGCAGTGTCTGTCTGGTGCCATTGGAAATTTTCCTTACAAGTTCCAGCTGTGGTTGCTCTGAACTGGTTCCTAAGGGCACAGAGGAGCTCTTGCTCCTGGAATTTCATCCAGCAACCCCACCACTTCCCCCAGTTCCCTCAGGATTTTGCTCCTTTTCCACCTTCAGTTTCAGGAATCGAAATCTGGGTGTGATTTTTGAATTTTCGGTTGCTGCACTGACATGGACGCAAGGATGAACCTCATCCACTCAGTCACCCCAAACCTTCCCTTTGAGCCTTTAAATGAGGAATAATTGGGAAACTGATGGAAAATATGGGTGGTTGGGCATTGCAGGGTTTTTCTTTGCATGGATGATGGGATTTTGGTTTTCTTGGATTGTCCAGGGGGACAAGGAAGGGGAAAGTGAGTAGTGGTGATGTATTTCCTTTAGTATTTGAGGCATAAAGGAATCATGGAATGGTTTGGCTTGGAAAACCATCAGACCATCCTGCTCCACCTCTCTCCCATGGACAGGGATACTTCCCATGAGGTTGCTCAGAAATCTCAATTAAAAGATGGAAAATGCTGGTTTCCATGGAAAACTTGCACCAAGGGGAGCCTGAGCCTCTGCAGGAGGCTTTTGGAAGTCATTGGTGGCCATGTCCTGTGGCCAAGAGCCACCCAGCGAGTCCTGTAGGAACCACCCTGCAACCAAAAGTGGCTCTTTTCCCCCAGCATGGGGGAAAATGTGTATTTTTTTCTTTTTAAGAAAGGAACCACAAAAACAAAGCAGGTGATTGGGATTTTTTAGGTCTGAAATCCCTCTCCCTCCACAGTAACCCTTCCAGACTGCCATTGTGTACAACATGGATGGGTTTATTTGGGAATGAGAAAAGAACCTCCCACAAGTCCTTGTTACTTGAGCTGTGCCTGGAAGAGAAGGTGTGATCCTCATGGAAGGGTGGATGGACAGGAAGGGTAGAGGGAGCCCACAGACCCATCTCCAAATTTTCCCTTCTTCTCCTCATTAGAGACACGACGAGGAGGCCGTGATTGACCAGGGCAGGACGAGCAATGTGGTCAACATCCACTATGAGAAGGAGGAGCTGGAAGGTGAGATCCTGCTGGGATCCTGCTGGAGACGCCACCAGGCCCTAGGAAAAAGTTCCTGCAACGTCCCTTGCCTGGTGTCATGTCAAGATGAGCAAAATCTGTTCCGGTTCTTGATTAAACAACAAATTATTGGTTTATTTTGTAATGTGATGGCTTTTAAAGCCCTTGTGGAGACAGACCCCAGTGTGAATTGTGTCCATGGGGTTGGATGATTCCCATCTGCTTTTCCCACAGCAGCTGCTCCTGGCTTGGAGAGGGCAGAAGAATCACTTGATGTGGTGCAGATTCCCTGTTTTCCTCCTGGAGTTCATCATCATGGGACTCCTTTGATCTTTCCTTGTTACCTTATGCTATAAAAAAATTACAGAACTATAATTATTGTATTATCTCCTGCTTAATGAGCAAATCCGAGGGTTGGTCGTGGTGCTGTTGTCCAGCCCAAGCTGGAATTTGAGAAGGGTTTTGGTGCTTTCAGGGCACATTTAGGTAGCCCCAAACAATCCCTTGGTGTGAAGCTTGAGTAAAACGGGCTTGGAAAAAAGGACAGGCCTGGGAAAGTCAGGGATCCACTGAAATTTTCCTTAAGGGGAGTTGGTGTGGGATTTTTGGGGTGTCCTGTGTGGGTCCTTGATGATCCCTGTGGGTCCCTTCCCACTGAGGAGCTTCCGTGACTCTGTGGTTTCCTCCTGGGACTGCTGCAGTGACTGAGCCACCAACCATTCCCAACATCCCTCTTTTCCCAGGCCACCGGACCCTGTACGTGGGCGTGCGGATGCCGCTGGTGCGCCAGAGCCACCGGCACCACCGAGCCCACAGCCAGAAACACCGGAAACGGGAGCGGGAGAAGGACCCGGGCCCCACCGAGCAGGGATACCACTGTAAGTCCTCCCTGGGGTGGCCACCACTGGAGTTTCCAAGCAGGTCCCTGAGGCTCTTTTACCAAGGATAAGTGGCTTTTTTTAGCAAGACTCCCCTTTTCTCCAACTTTTCTCTATGGAGTCAAATCCATAATGGATTTAGGGATCCTGATTTAAAACTGGAGGTGTGGGGAAGTTAAGCAGCCCATCCTTACGGAGGGTGGGATGGAGGCTCCACCTTCCCCCTGACTCTGTGAGAGCCTGGAGAGAGCTGTGGGAGAGGGGCCAGCCCAGCATTGATGGCTGCACTGGTCCCAGTGTGATGCCACTGAAATGTGAGCATGGCAGGATGGATCCAGGCTCGGTAATGGGATGGGGAATCTCCTGCTGTCCCCAGACACCCCATCCCAGCGGGTTCAGTTCATCCTGGGCACGGAGGAGGATGAGCAGCACGTTCCCCATGACTTGTTCACGGAGCTGGACGAGATCTGCGTGAAGGAGGGAGAAGATGCCGAGTGGAAGGAGACGGCCAGGTAAATCCCTGGCATTTGGGAATGGCAGGAAGCTGTGTTGGGAGGGGTTTAGGTTGGATACTGGGAAAAGATTCTTCCCCTACTGGAACAGCTCCCCAGGGAATGGTTACAGTCCCAAGGCTGCCGGAGCACCTGGAGTATTTGGACAAAGCTCTCTGGGACAGAGCGTGATTTTTGGGTGTTTGGGCAGGACCAGGGATTGGACTCTTCCCACTCAGGAGATTCCATGGTTCTAGAGGTCAGAGAATACTTGGACATTAGGATTTGGGGATTACTGGGGCTTTGGGAGTTATTCTGGGCCAGGAGTTGGACTTGATGATCCTTGTGGGTCCTTTCCAATTCCAGAATTTCCATGCTTCTGTGATCCTCGTAGATCCCTTTCATCTCTGGATATTCCATGATTCCAAAAATCAGGGCCAACGCTCTCAGTGGGATTGTTGGGGTGTCCTGTACAGGCCCAGGAGTTGCACTGTGTGGTCCTTGTGGGTCCCTTCCAGCTGAGGATATTCCATGATTCCATGATCCCTGCTGCCAGCTGTGGTGGAAGAGGAGTCCCTGTTCTCTGGGATATGGAACTTTCCCAGCTGCAGGAGCCTCCTCCTGCCACCCCGTAGTTTTGTCTGAGGGATTGCGGGGCTGGAGCCATTTTTTTCCGGCTGATCCCACCCCAAATCCACAGGTGGCTGAAGTTCGAGGAGGATGTGGAGGATGGGGGCGAGCGCTGGAGCAAACCCTACGTGGCCACGCTGTCCCTGCACAGCCTCTTCGAGCTGCGCAGCTGCATCATCAACGGGACGGTGCTGCTGGACGTGCGCGCCACCAGCGTCGAGGACATTGCGGGTAGCGTGGGGAACTCGCTCCCGGGAAATCCTGCTCCATGGGTGGGAGTCTCCAGCTGTCCTGATGGGCTTTCCAGGATTCGAGTGGGGTTTGGGCGTGCAGCTCTTGCTGGCAATGTGGGGTCCATTGGAAAGTGGTTTTTGGGTTAGAGAGCGACAGGAGGAAGTTCTGCAGCAAAAAGAGAATATTCTGCAGCTAAAGGAGAATATTCTGCAGCAAAAAGGGGAAGGTTCTTCAGGAAAAAGGAGAATATTCTGGAGTAAAAGGAGAATGTCCTGCACATTTTTGAGTATTTCAGGACCTGGCTTTTTGGCTCTTGCTAAGAGCTGACCCTTGTTCAATAACAATTCATTCCAAGCCATTTCCTCACATTACATTGATTTCATTTTCCCTCCACACTCTGGGGTTCAGGACTTTAAAGGCAGAGTGGCTCTGGCAGGGCAGGTTCATGCTCTGACATCGTGTCCCTGTCCCACCCAGACCTGATCCTGGCCCAGCAGGAGCCGTCCCCGGAGTTCGATGAGCGCACGCGGGCCAAGGTTCGGGAGGTGCTGCTGAAGAAGCACCACCACCAGAATGAGAGGAAAAGGAACAACCTCCTGCCCATCGTGCGCTCCTTTGCCGACGTCAGCAAGAAACAGGACCTGCACCTGCTCGAGAAGCCAGGTGAGGTTCTGTGGGTATGGAGCCAGGTGAGGGTCCTCAGGGCTTGGAGCCAGGTGAAGTCCTGTAGAGCTTGGCACTAGGTGAGGTTTCTGCCAGGTTTTAGCACCAGATGGAGGTTTCTGCCAGGCTTTACCACAAGGTGAAGGTTTCTCCAGGGTTTTGGCACCAGCTGAGGGTTCCTGCCAGATTTTAGCACCGTGTGAGGGTTTCTGGAGGAGATTTGGCACCAGCTGAAGGTTTCTGGTAGGATTTGGCACCAGGTGAAGTTTTCTCCAGGAATTTGCATTGGGTGAAGTTTTCTCCCAGGGCTTTAGCACCAGATGAGTTCTTCTGCCTGTCTTTAGCATGAGGTGAAGGTTTCTCCAGGGATTTGACACCAAGTGAGGGTTTCTCCAGGCTTTGGCATTAGATGGAGGTTTCTGGGTGACTTTGTCCCCATTAGACTTGTTCTGGCAAATGAGAAACATCCCATTTCCTCCCTTCCTACCTTTCTGAGTGTCTTTCTCTTCCCTCCCAGCCCAAACCCTCACGCCTCACCCTTCTCCCACCACTGCAGAAGCTAAAAATGGGGTGACCCCTGAGACCAGTGCCATGGACCTGAGCAAGGTGAGACCCCTGTACCTCTCCCGCACCTCCAGGGGGATGAGAGAGACCCTGGAGGGCCCTGAGGGCTTCCTTTTTTTGGGAATTCCCTGAGAATGGCTGGTCCTGCCCAGGCGGAGCTGCACTTCATGAAGAAAATTCCCAGTGGAGCGGAGGCATCCAATGTGCTGGTGGGAGAGCTGGATTTCCTCCACCAGCCCCTTGTGGCCTTTGTCCGCCTGACCCCAGCCGTGCTCCTGTCAGGAATGACGGAAGTTCCCATCCCAACAAGGTCTGAAGGAGAAGTACAAAGGTTCTATTTTAAAAAACCCCAAACCCACCTCAAGTTGCCCCATGATTTGAGGCCCAAGGGAACAAGTGGGACCTGCGTGTTTCTCCCATGCCCCTCCTAACCTTCCTCCCTTCCCTGCTGGATCCTTGAAACTTAAGAAATTGGCCCAAAAATGAGATTTGGGATTGGTTTTGGTGAACAATTCAGCCCATGGAGGAGGTGGGGAGCCAGTGTGTCTCCCCTTGAGCTCCCAAGGATTTCCTTTGAGTGAAGCCATGTTCCCCTCTCTCAGTTTGGTTTTCCTTGCCCAGGTTCCTCTTTGTTCTGCTGGGGCCAGGAGGAAAAGCCCATCAGTACCATGAGATTGGCAGGTCCATGGCCACCACCATGACGGATGAGGTGTGATAAGGGGGATCTTGGGGTCACTTTTGGGGTTCTTCAGCATTCCCTGTCCCTGGAGCACTGAGGAAGAGGATTTCCTGTCCCAGCCCTTCATTCGCACCCCAAACCAGGCAGATTTAGATTACCCCATATCTTGGGGGCTGAAATTCCCTCTGGGTGCATCCTACACCCCATCCTTCCCTATGGGGTCCCCAGGAGTATTCCCCAGTGGTGGCATCGCCCAGGCCAGAAGAACTCTCCCCTTTAAGCTAAAGTGTGGCCATGGAGGGTAGGGCTGAAATCCCACTTGGGGCTCATCCTGCACCTCATCCTTCCCACATCCAGGGGTTCCATTGCCAGGGTAGTAGAACCTCTCCTCCCCAAGGCCATGAGGGACAGTGACCTCATGGAGGAGATGATTACAAGCACCACAAGTGCCCAGATTTTTCCTTTTGGGGGAATATTTCAAGCTGC
The DNA here is from genome assembly GCA_013398075.1 of Notiomystis cincta. Lineage (NCBI taxonomy): Eukaryota > Metazoa > Chordata > Aves > Passeriformes > Notiomystidae > Notiomystis > Notiomystis cincta. Next base: position 6,120 of record VZRX01008785.1, on the reverse strand, counting down.
CATTTCCAGCAGGAGATTTTGGGAAGCTGTCTGGGTGAGGACACCCGGGGTGGGTTGTGTTCTCACCTGGGGTGGGTTGTGCTCTCACCTGGCAGTCTCCTCTGGGCAGGTTTTCCATGATGTTGCCTACAAAGCCAAGGACCGGGCTGACCTCGTGGCTGGCATTGATGAGTTCCTGGATCAGGTCACGGTGTTGCCGCCGGGAGAGTGGGACCCATCGATCCGAATTGAGCCCCCCAAAAACGTCCCCTCCCAGGTGGGTGCTGCAAGGGGGACAGGCAGCACAACAACCCAAATTCTGGTAAACTTGTAATTCCCAGTTTGGCACAGCCACACCCAGGTCAGGAACAAAACAAACTGATGGTTGATAACATACCTGAAAAATACCTGTTTTGAGCTGAATTCCGTGTTCACAGGAAAAGAGGAAGATGCCAGGAGTTCTGGATGAGAGTTCTTCCCACAGCAAGCCAGAGAAGCACAGTGGTCCTGAACTGGAGCGCACTGGGAGGTGGGAGATCTCTTGGTTCGGGGTCTTCTTCTGTTTTGCCCCCAAAATCTGAGCAGGCACCTCCCCTTCCAGCAGCTTTTGGGGCCACCTGGTTCAGTGAAAGCGCTTTACGTTGCCACCTTGGTCCCCTGGGCTGGGCAAGGGGACACCTGGGAAGATGGGGATCAGGGCAGGGGGACACCTGGGAAAGTGGGAGATCTGGGCAGGTGGGGATCAGGGCAGGGGGACACCTGGGCAGCCTCAGCAGCAGCACACTCCGGTTTTCTGGCTTTGAGGCAGGGACAGGTCTGGAAACACCTCCAGGTGAAGGCATTCCCTGCACAAAGGAAAGCAAACGTGCTCTCCCAAGAGAACAGCTTGGTTTTCGCTCCCTGCAGGCTCTTTGGAGGTCTGGTCCTGGATGTGAAGCGCAAGGCCCCGTGGTTCTGGAGCGACTTCCGGGACGGTCTGAGCCTGCAGTGCCTGGCGTCCTTCCTGTTCCTTTACTGTGCCTGCATGTCCCCCGTCATCACCTTCGGGGGACTGCTGGGGGAGGCGACCCACGGCCACATCGTGAGCGCCTCTCTCTGTCGGAAACGCCCAAAGCTGACCCCCCTGGACTGGTGGGAAGTGTCCCTGCCCATAGAGGGTGTTTGGAACCCAAACCATTCCCTGCCAACCCAACCTGCTGGTCCCTTCCAACCCAACCCACTCCATAATCTTTGAAATCTCTTTGCTGCTGTGAATTTCCTTTGGGTTTTTTGGGGGAGTTTTATGCCTAATGATTTATTTACTTCCTACTCCCTCTCTTCCATGTCAGAGTGCCATGGAGTCACTGCTGGGAGCATCCATGACGGGCGTGGTTTATTCCCTCTTTGCTGGCCAACCCCTCACCATTCTTGGCAGCACTGGACCCGTCCTGGTCTTTGAGAAGATTCTGTACAAATTCTGCAAGTGAGATGTTTGTCTTCTATTTTTTTGCGGGGGGAAAAGATGTTTTTCTTTTTTTGGGTGGGGAGAAGATATTTTTCTTCTCATTTTCTCGGTGGGAGTTGTCAGATTTAAGTTGTTTCTGGGTCACAGAGGTCTCTGCTGCTGCTGTAGGGTGAGAGGCAGGAAGGGTGAGAGCCCTTGGGCTTGGGGGTCATTTGGGGTTTTTGGCTTGGGGTCATTTCGGGTTTTTAGGGTTAAAATGAAACACTGGGGGAGGAGGAGCAAGAGGCTCTGGATGGATGCCTCAAGAAGGTGAGACAAATCACTCTGGTTTAGGAATGAGGGAGAGTTTGTTTTCCACTGAGTACAAAAATGTTAAAGTTGATTTTTGCTGGAAGAGGAAATCGATTTTGCCCAAATATCCAAGTAGTTTTTGACTGCAATATTTTGAGTTTTGAGGATTTTATTGAACAAGTTGGAGCTTTTCCTGGGAAATAGCTCTTTTCCATGGCAGCCCTTTCATCTTGGTGACTTTGGTGTGAGATGAACCCTTTTCACCGCAATTAACGTTCTCATTCAGCCCCAAGTTGATGGTGGGTGACCGGGGCAAACCCAGCTGGTTTTGGTGTTGGGGCTCAGGGGGACGTGGGAGAACCTTCCACAACCTCAGTCAGCCCTCAAGGCATTAAGACAACATTAATTCATGCTAATTAAACACTTGGCTTCTCCACCCACACCCTGCAACCTCATGGACACGGAAACCTCAGTTACCACCTGCAGCCTCCACAGGTTCCCAAATTGCTCCTAATTTTCCCTGGAGAAGGGCTGGGCTCTGAGGCCTGTGCTGGCATTTCCCCCAGGAGTTTTTGCGGTTTTCCAGGGAATACACGCTCTCCTATCTGTCCCTGCGGACGTGCATCGGGCTCTGGACTGCGTTCTTCTGCGTGGTGCTGGTGGCCACGGATGCCAGCTGCCTGGTGTGCTACATCACCCGCTTCACCGAGGAGGCCTTCGCCTCCCTCATCTGCATCATCTTCATCTACGAGGCCCTGGAGAAGCTGAGCCACCTGCGGGAGACCTTCCCCGTGCACATGCACAGCAAGCTTGACCTCCTCACCATCTATTAGTGGGTGTTCTCCTCCTGACCCCTCGGCAGGTGCCTCAGGGCTTGTCCCAGCACTGTTCCCTCAGCCCTGTCCCGGTTTCCCTCCTCCAGCTGTAAGTGTGAGCCCCCGGCCCATCCCAGCAATGAAACCCTGCGGTTCTGGCAGAGCAATGGGATCAGCGTGTCGGGAATCACCTGGGGAAACCTCACAGTGACCGTAAGTGCCCTGAGCCACCAAGTCCTCAGAGAGGCCAGGGGAGGCCAGGGGCGTTTGCAGGTCCAAAGCCACCATCTTCAGGTGACCTCAGGCTTCAAGGTGCTCTGAGAAGTCTCTGCTTAAATCTTATGAGTACTTTTAACCTGCTTGGTCTTGGGAAGAAGAGGCCACCTTGCCCAGCCCACCTGGTCCAGCTCACTTTGTCCCCAACCTTGGGGATAAGAACTGTCCCACTCAGCTGTGTTGTGGGACCATGATCGAGGTTAGGGGAGTGCTTTGATTCTTGGAGCATTTGGAGGAGTTCCTGCCTGAAGGCAGTGATTAGCTCCCTTAATTGGTTCCTAACGACTCCAGGCCCCGCTGTCTGTAGGGTCTCGAATAAATTTGCAGGTCTGAGCAGCCCCACAGGATTGTCCCTGGAAGCAGAGCCAAGGTGTGAGACCAGGACTCTGGGACATCTCCAGCCCCTTTTGGCCTTGTCCTGAGAGCCCTGATGGCAAGGGGATGATTTGTCTCTTTTTTCCTCCCATGGTTGTCCCAGCCCTCCTTCCCTGTTCCGTCTTTGTCCACAAATTTCCATGTTTTCCTTCCCCGATGATGTTTTTCTCAGCCACAGTGGAGCAGAGAATGTGCTCTGGGTCCGTGGTGTCCTACCACATCCCACCTCTGCTCCCCTCTGTGTAATTCCACTTCCATGTGTCCCTTGTTCAGCTGCTGATGCCCATTAAATATATTTACATATTTAGATATATTTATAATCTGTTGATATATTTGTGATATATTTATAACTTCTATGGCAGCTGCAGACCCTTGCACCAAGACCCTCAAAATCCCCCCGTTATCCCGGTTTTCCTCCGTGTCCTGATGCTCTATTTCTCCAGGAATGTCGCTCTTTGCATGGGGAGTTCCAAGGACCTGCCTGCGGACGCAACGGCCCCTACGCGCCCAATGTCCTCTTCTGGTGCTGCATCCTCTTCTTCTCCACCTTTGTCCTGTCAAGTTTGTTGAAGAAGTTTAAAACCAGCCGTTACTTCCCAACCAGAGTAGGTAGAAGGTGGCGGCCCATGACAGACTCCATGCTCCTTTCCCAAAATGCCATTCCTGGAGCACTGAAGGATTCGCTACCACTTATTCAGGCTGGGAAACACTGACCTTGGATGTCCCTCGCTTGTTTCCATGAATCAGAGAGGTTGTAGCATTCCCCATCTGCCTCACAACCTGTTCCAGAGCGATGTTTTTTGGCTCAGGCAGTGGGAAATCAGCTTTTCTAATGTTATTTCTTTTCACCTTCTGAACATCATTTGCTGGAGTGGCATTCAAATGAGGAGTTGCTATGGAAAAGCAGGAAGAAATGATGCCTCAGTGCCTTATTCCCCTTTTACCCAGAAGTGTGGCACCTTTCCTCATTTTTAGTATTTTTGTTAATGTTTGAATTAGAATTTAAATTTTCCCCCAAATGAAACTCTTTCTGCTGTCCCACACCAGATCCCCAAATCTCCAACACGGCAGCAATATCCACCCACGGGAGTTGGCTGCATGTCCTCAGAGTGGTGGAATTTTAGGGATTAATGAGTCCAAACATTGTGGGTGTCCCCAGGTTTCCCATCTTGTGTCCTGGCCCCTCTCAGCCCTGGTTTCTTGTCCCAGGTCCGATCCACAGTGAGTGACTTTGCCGTGTTCCTCACCATTGTCATCATGGTGCTCATCGACCTCGGGATCGGGATCCCGTCCCCCAAGCTCCACGTCCCTCACATGTTCAAGGTAATAGGGGAGGGGTTAATGGAGAAGGCTTTTGGCACCTCAGGTACCACCAGGTGATGTCAAGGCTGGGCTGGAGGAGGTGCTGGTGGTGTGAGCATCTCTGACATCCAAGAGCATCGATCCCTCTGGACATCAGGAGACAGCCCCAAGAGCAGACACTGGACAGGAGAGCCATGTCCAACAGGACAGGGCTGGGCTGGGGGAGGTGCTGGTGGTGTGAGCATCTCCTTTGCCACATCCAAGTGCAGCGATTCCTTCCTGTCTTTGGGAAGACAGCCTCAATACCAGGGGAGATGGGACACTGGGAGGGAGGACACTGGCACAGTGGAAGCCCCTGGGAGAGGGTGATGTGAAGCCAGGGCTGGGAAATGCTAGAACACAGGGATGGAGGGGAATGGAGGCCAGGGAAGGCTTTGGGCTGGGAGCTGATCCTGCTGTGTGTTGCAGCCCACCAGGGACGACCGTGGGTGGCTCATCAACCCCATCGGGCCCAACCCATGGTGGACAGTGTTGGCTGCGCTCATCCCGGCCCTGCTCTGCACCATCCTCATCTTCATGGACCAGCAGATCACTGCCGTCATCGTCAACAGGAAGGAGCACAGACTCAAGGTGAGGGGCTGCAGGGGTCACCTCATCCCCACCCTGCTCTGGGCTGCGGGGCTGGGACAAGCTCCTGTCCCAAACGCTTTGGGAAGGTTTGGGATAACACCAGGCTGTGTGACAGGAGCTCTCCTGGACACAGGGAGGGAATGACAACTTTTGGGAGCAGCAAATGAATCTTGGAGTGATGTAGAAAGATGTTTTTGTTTCCAAATGTCAGTGGCAGCTGGGGAAGGGATCTCAGTGAGCTCCAGGGATCACTCAGAGCCATGTCCTACCTGCAAGTGGTGGGAATTTCTTTATGAATGAAAAAATAATCAATTTTAAAATTATTTCTGAGAAGCAGAAATGGTATGAACCCTCCAAACCCGCTTTGTCTGATCCTGCCAGATTTTCATGCAAGACATGAAATCCATATTTGACTCCAGTTCTTATTTCAAAACTTATTTAAATTTTCTAGAAGTTGGCGTGTGCTTGAGCAGGGTTTGAGCCCCACCTGTGGTGTTGTCCTGGTCCCTGAGGGATGCTCCTGTTCCATTTTTGCTCCTCAGAAAGGCTGTGGGTATCACCTGGACCTGTTCATGGTTGCTGTGATGCTTGGGGTGTGCTCGGTGATGGGGCTGCCCTGGTTTGTGGCCGCCACCGTCCTGTCCATCACCCACGTGAACAGCCTCAAAGTGGAGTCTGACTGCTCTGCACCAGGGGAGCAGCCCAAGTTCTTGGGGATCCGGGAGCAGAGGGTCACTGGCCTGATGATCTTCGTGCTCATGGGCTGCTCTGTCTTCTTCACCTCCGTGCTCAAGGTAAGAGGAGGATGGAAACCACCTGGTGACCATGGCAGTCTGGGAGGGGATGCAAAATTAGGCTTCTCTCCTCATGGAGGTGATCCCAAAGCCAGGATGGGAACCAGGCTTGGTGACTTCCCAGCCCTTCAGACCCAGTTTAGGGCGCTCAAGCCAAGCAAACAATCCCTTAATTCTGAGGTGTCCTCTGGAGGATCCTTCCTTCCTTCCTTCC